>CBVK0102102828.1:0-12199 GCA_900067695.1 Picea abies
TCTTCCGATCTCACATTTTACTTCATTCCCCTTCCTGAGCATGGTTGTGATGTGTTTCACCAACTCAACAAAATTTGAGATGAACCTCCTAGAAAATTTATCCTTCCCAAAAATGCCTGAACCTCTTTCTTGGATCTGGGAAGTGACACAGCCTAAATTGCTTCTACCCTGTCAGGATCAATTCTTACTCTCTCTGTTGATACTATATGGCCTAATAGTTTTCCCTCTTGCATAGAAAATAATGATTTCTTGGGATTCAAGGAAAGGCCAAACCTACGACACTTTGAAAAAACTCTCCTCAGATGGCAACGATGCTCTTTATCAGTCTTGGAAAAGACTGTTATGTCATCTAGGTAAATCACCACAAACTCATCTTTTTCCCTGATGAAGGCTATGTCCATGGCTCACAGGAATGTGGCTCCTGCGTTCATCAATCCAAACGGAATTTTGGCATACATGAATGTGCCCCAGGGAGTGGTGAAGGTTGTCTTTTCTCTGCCTTCAGGCATGACTGATATCTGATTGTAACCAGAAAAACCATCAATCATGGATATTCTAGATGCACCAGTGACCTTCTGCAATATATGCTCCATGTTGGGCATGGGATAATTGTCCTTCCTCAAACTTCTGTTCAGGTTCCTAAAATCGACACAGAGTCTGATTTCTCCGTTCTTCTTTCTTACTGGGACCAAATTGGCCACCCAGTCGGAGTATCTCAAGGGGACAATGATTTGGGCATCTAGCATCTTCTTTACTTCCTTCTCCATGATGGGTAGTAGCATAGGATTTATCTGTCTCGGCTTCTGCTTGAATGGATTAGCATCTTCTTTCAATGGTATCTTGTGCTCAATGACTGATGTGTCATATGTCTTGAGTTCTTTGTAGGTCCATGCAAACACATCAACAAACTCCCTCAACAACTTAGTGTATTCGGCCCTCTGTTCTTCGGTCAAAATTTTTGACAGTTTGACAATATTAGGCTCCTCTGGTGTGCCTATGTTGCACTTAGCTGTATCAACATCATCACCCGAAACTCTCCCCCTTACTTCCACATCATTTCCATCGAACAATCGCTCTAGTGGGATCAGACCTCTCGGTATGTGGTTGCTTGGTAGATGTATAATCTGGTGATCAAAAATTTTATTCAACAACTCTCCAGGGCGACGGTCACCTTCCACGTCAGGATCTTCATCTATGTGTGACGCAAAAAAGTCATCAATGGATTGGAGAAATTTTTCGATCTCCAGGTCATCTTCAAATACCTTCCAATGTCTGACATTGTCCGGTACAGAGGGTCTATATCTTATTTCGACATCAGGTTTGACAGTGGGCAGCACAGGAACCTCGAACAAACTAGCTGAGAAAGCTAGAAAATCGACTGGAGCATTTTCTTCCCTTGGAATGAAAGAGATGTTGAAAGCCAGGAAGAAACTGTCAATTAGATCCCATACCTCGTTCCTGTAATTCTTGAGACGAGGGTGCTTGGCCTGATGGGCGTTTTTGACCTGCTAGACTATCAATTCTGCATCTTCGAATACAACCATCTCCCTTATTCCCATTTTTCGTGCAGCTCTCAATCCCAGAACCAGGGCTTCATACTCTGCCACGTTGTTGGTGACTTCAAATTCCATCTTGTATAAGAAAGATATGGTCTCTTGAGAAGGGGATCTGAATACAACCCCGGCACCTGCACCTATGCTGGAAGAAGCTCCATCAAAGGACATCTTCCAAATAGAGGTGGTTGGAGGAGGCATCTCCTGATTAAGAATGGGCTGCTTTCTGATCTGCAAAGGGGCCTCAGGAGTCTCGGTGACCTGCAACAAGCTAGACCCTAAGTCAGTTTCAAGTGCAAAGATGGGGTGATTAGTGGGGTTTTCTTCATCACTGACAATGTAGGCTAGCTGGGCTTCTCTATACAGTCTCCTATGCTCCCCTCCAAAGACTATAATGGTGGCATATGTGAGGTCCATCTGTAACGTGCCTCCAAGTCTCTTAATCCAAGATCTTGACAACAGCATGCCAAACTTGGGGGGAACATCAACTACCACAATATCCATGACCATACTTTTCATGGGCAGCTGAAACAAAGAGACTACCAGGTCCTTGATAACTCCCAAGCATTGCACTCTCCTAGAGTCAAAAGAATATAGGTCATGATAGGCTCGGGTGACTTCCAGTCCTAATTCTTCCATGATGGTTTTGGGCATGAGGTTGTGAGAGGCCCCTGAATCCATCAAACAGTTGTGCAGTACTTTGTCATGTATGTTCAGGGAGGTGTAGAAGGGAGGGGATGAGTCATCTATGTCTTCTACCATGGGGCCTAGGAAAACTGTTGGCTTTTCATCTTAGAGGTTTATGAAGTCTGTGGAAGGGCCTGAGGCTTCAGATTTCAAAAGGTCAGAGAAACGCTTTTTGAATTCTCCATGTTTAATTAGCTCGGTGAGGGGTACATGGATTCTGATCTTTTGAACCTCATGCTCGAAATTAAAATAAGGTGTAAGCTTTGGAATTTCTCTAATCTCAGGAACATGATTTTGGACAATGGGAGAGAGGGGTTGGGCCTTCTTACCTCTGTAAGCGTTTGTTGCCTCATCAATAGGACTCTCTGCTCTAGTGGACTACTCTGGAACATTAGGTTTTGTTTCCTTCTTGTCAGATCTCAGGTTATATGTGCCTCGACCACCGCTAACCTTGTCTCCTTTGCTCAATTCATTCAGCTGACTGTTCATGAGAGACTCCTTGTATGTTGCCTGAGTTAGATGAGGGAAAAGGGGAGTGACTTCTAAACAGTGGATTTTAGGCTCAGGCTCGTCTGTTTCTCCTTCTTCTTCATCGGCCAAAAAATTGTTCTGGAAGGGAGCCTGAAATCTTTGGTCGTCTCTGTCTCTTTCCTTCTCTCTGTGCATAGTTGGAGGAGAGAAATGGTTTAGCCTTCTGAAACCTGCTCTATTCTCGGTGTCCTGAGGGCCCTTGTTCATTTTTTTTCTTTCCACTTTCAATCTCTCCATCTCTTCTTTCAGAAATTTCATAACCTGGGTCAGCTCATTTACTTGGGGGTGAGGCAGTGATGGGCCAGAAGTTGAGGCTTTCAATTTTCCCTTTCTTCTGTCTATGTCGACCCTATTTCTCAGTCTGTCAGCTGCCAATATGTTGGATTCCACCTCTATAGCTTCATCTTGCATCTGAGCTAAGGAGGTGGCTCTTCTTTCCCTTAATAAAAGGCATAAATCAGGGTCAAACGCACCAGCATAGGAAATTTGGGCAGAGGCCTCTGAGGGTTTTATCTCTGCAGGAATCTTGTTATACATCTTATTGAATCTTTTGGAGAAGTCAGAGACAGACTCTCCTTCCATCTTCTTCAGAGACCCAAACTCTATCATGTAATATATGTAATCTTTCCTATCTCCCCATTGTCTCAGGAAAACAGTATCCAGGACTTTAATTCCAGCAATAGATCCAGGGGCCAGTCCCCTGAACCACTTCCTCACCTCACCATCCAAGCTATGAACAAAGACTCTCATCCAGATATCTTCATTTTCAATGTTCAGATTGTCTGCATAACTATAGAAAGTAGCCAGGTGCTCTTCTGTAGTTATGTCTCCTTCCCCAGTGAACTTGGGCATGTACTTCAAGTAGTCTCCAGCATGGAGAGGATTCATAGGATGGGGTAGGATTAAGGGAGCATATCTAGCAGTGACTATGGCATCCATTCTATTTGGAGGGGGATTAACACCAGCCATATGGATATTAGGTAGAGGAGAACTCGGAGGAGAAGGGGTGCGAACGGGAGATGTCGGGAAAAAGGTTCTCACATGAGACGACGGGGAAAACAGAGAGAAGGCCCAGGGATCTAAATGTGCAGATACTTCTCCATGTGCAACAGTAGTAATAAAAGGAGGGATGGTGAAACATTCTGAGGCCTGAGGTTTGTACTGAGGCACAACTTTCAGGGAGGGGGGAGTGACAAGGATCTCTCCCTCTGATACTATACCAGGAGGAGAAAACTCAGCAGGAACACTACCGAAATTCAAGAAATGAGAAACCTCAGAAGGAGGACGACTCGAAAGCTGAGAGTAAGAAAATGGAGTTTTTACGGAAGGAGGTGGGGAAATACCTTATTCGGAGGTGAATCTTTCTCCTTGAGGAGCCTTTCCTTTTCTGAGAATCACCTCTGGATTTTCTTCAGTTGTAGCCAGAGGCAGTTGTGGATGGGACTACGTGTGTCTGCCACCGGAAGCCACAACTAATCCAATGGGTTCACCACAGTGGAGTCGTCACAATGGAGTCACCAGGTGCACAGTAGAAATCTTCAAGTTCTGATTTCCGATGCACCTTCAGAATCAGCTTAATCTTTGTCGTTCAATCCCAGGGAAAATATTCAACTTCGTCCCCGGCAACGGCGCCAGAAATGTTGGAGCCAAAAGTCACTCCTGGATTGCTTGTAGGAGCAGAGCCTGACACCCATCAATTTAATGTCACGATTTGTTTAAAGGGATGATCAAATGGAGGAAAGCTCAAAACAATATTGTCTCAACTCAGGAACTAGGCCAAGCATGCATGGACGAGTGAGGTCTTGATAAACTTCAAACAATGAGTTGAAATAAAAGGTGAGTAGGGGGGAGACTTGTGCGAGAAGAGTGCGAAGGTCTATCACAAACATCCAGTTGGTAACAGACTGGAGAATAAAGCATTCGAAGGAAAAATCCTTTTACATTCAAACACAGAAGACTAGAGAACACAATAATGTCATAACAAATCCTTTATCATAACAAGATTGCTCAATCCACGCGAATCCTTCGAATATGAACTCTCTGGTATGAGATGAAACATAGATGGAAAAAGAGAATTGTTTGTCATAAACCAAGAAGTCTCAAACACAGATACATGAATAGGAAACCAGAATGGTTATTATAACTTTACTGTAGGGAGCTTAGCTCAACCATCGATAGATACAAAAATGGCGAAAACGCCTACATATACTCAAACTAGCAATAGCAACAAAATCGAGACACAGCATTAAAAGATTTGTGTCTGCATGGCTTCTGACAATCTACAGCCGCAATCCTTGAATGGTCGTGCAACTTATGGCAGACGTGAATGATCTTCTGACAGTTTCATTGGTGAATCGACGTGCCTTTAATTCATTGCCGGACTTTCCCATTATGGCGGAGACGATGTCTAACCACCACCAACCGCCTTAATAACTGCTTCATGGGGAATGAGGACGACCTGGCTAACTCAGCACCTTGGGATATGGAAGACTCCTCACATTGCCACCTAGAATAAATGAATGGCTTGATGAATAGGCATGGAGGCCAACGTGAAGAATGGGGCGCATGACAAGAGTGGTGGCGTCGGACTATGAGGGCGAGGCCTAAAAAGATGAGGGGGAGAGAGAGGTTATAGGAAAGACACATGGATAAAGGAATAAGCATAGGAGGCAAGAGGTTAAACATAATGGATGCCTCTTAGTGGTAGGTTGACGTGGAGGGAAAGGGACACGTGGCAGGTGGTGAGTGAATGACGAGACAGAGAGTGGGCCACCTGGACGAAAGGGTGGAGGAGGATAGATGACACACGGCAGTGGGGGAAAGGCGGTTATGAAGGATGACATAATGGGAGAAGGGCCCACGTTGGCTAATCATAGGGCAGCTGAGAAGGACAAGATCGTCCAAGCGTCGTTGATCCGAGCGCATCGATCAAGGCCATCGGAAAGCTGCGTCTGCGATTCCGAACCATCCAGTCTCCTATATTTTAAGGGAGAATATTCCACCTAGAGAATATTCTATTCAGTTGACACTTTAGTTTGACTAGTTGAGTTGAGTCTAGATGCTGCATTGGTTTTGTCACCATGCAACATTGAGATCATCACCATGATAATGCGCACTTGCCTTGGTTTCATCACCATATTGGTGCATTAACCTTTATTCCTTGATATAATCCTCACTACACTCTATTTCAGTCAGTTAACTGAAGACTGATTGACTAGTTAACTCAGCTAGGTGGCAGTTCACTCCTGTAACTGCCTGAGCGACTAGACTAGGTGGAAGTTTACTCCTGTAACTGTTGGTGTGTGTCTAGATCACTCTAGAACACCACTGTGTCTCATTAGTTACTCATGTATCCTATATCTATTGTAAATTATTCACTCTTTCATTAGTTACTCATGTATCCTATATCTATTGTAAATTATTCACTCTTTGAGTGTGGAATACGGTTAATGAGAATTCTTCCATTCTTTCTTTCCTTCTTCTTCTTTCTCAATTTCTCTCTGCAAATGTGTGTAGTACTTTCTAGATAGATCTATTATGTGTAGGTTCAACACATTTACAAAGAAACTCATGCAGAAACTATTGCGTGTACTACATATTCATTGGACATTGAAAGGTCGAATGTCAGAGGCTTCACCCAAAACTCCATCCCAAGAACCAAACAACAAAGAATAAATCTTGGAGTCAAGGAGAAGGGGAAAGAGGAGTTTCTTGCACCTACAACCAATTAGTGGTTTTCTAGTGACCTATCACAGCAGATAATGTCATATCTAGGCATGAGATGGACAATGGGGCTATGCCAAAGGAAATCTCTATTCAACTCTTATCTTCCATTATATGGTGGAGGCACCCTATCTTGGAGTTTCGCCCAAGATTCCTTAATGACAATGGAGGAGGTAGGTACCCAAAGGTAGATAATAATAAGATTGAAGAGAGTTGAAACTTTTGGGGACCGAAAACCTGCAATTGGGGAGGTGTGATCTGAAATGGATTTGAATTATTTTCTCACCCTCAGCTTTGTAATTTAATTTAGGCAAATTTGAGTGAATAGTCTAAAATTCTTTTAACTTGGAAGTGGAAGACAAACCATTGTGATGCTTGGCCTTCCAAGGCTATCCCGTTATAATGAAGGCCATGGAGAAGAAAAAGGAAATGAAATGAAAGAGAAAAAAGCATAAACTAAGAGGAAATGAAGACGAACTATAGTACACATGAGAGCATGAAGAGGCTATCAACTCGAACATCATAGGATAGAAGATTGTATGTGGTCATGCATGAGAAAATATTACTGTTGAGTTCAATCCATCTCCCAGTAAATAACAATGCATGAAGTGTTCCATGCATAGATCACCATCTTATAATCAATTTCCTACAAAATAAAAACCCCCATCAAATCTGGTTTTTCCCTTTTGGGTTCTAAGATAAATCTTCGTGTCAAGTATGGTTAAATGACTCTATGTGACTGTTTTTTTGTGGGCACTTGTTTAAATTTTCCCATATCTATGATTCTCTCAAACCACTCACAACACTCTTACATGCACCTATGGAATTGCTAGCCACTAATGATACATTGTCAATATGTACTATGAGTCAGTTAGCTCCCATCAATTTCCCAAAATGTAGTCATTTTCAATCTTTGCTACAACTTCTTGAGTTTTATGTGACTGGGCATTCTGAATATTGGCCCTCTAAATTTGTTGGTGAGTAAATTCATTGTGGAGAATTTCTTACCAAAATGACCCTATATAGAGCGTTGGCCCATTCTATGTATAATATGAAACTAAGGAAACACTACGTATTGGTCCACCTATAGCTGCCAAGCATACTTGGTATTTAAAATATGATTTCCTATCAATTAAATTGTTGGCATTTACCATCTTGAATTGAATATGGTGTGCTACAACCTTCCTTTTCAAATTCTCTATCCATTGGTTGGGTTGGTGAAATGTGGTCTATCTGAACCATACATACAGCACCCCATACCCTATTCTGGTTGAACTCCTATGCATTGATTTTGCATGGATATAAACAACAATTGACATGAAATTTCTAGCCAAAACCCAATCGTTGGGAAATACTAATCTGCATCTATTTTTTTAAATTTGTAAATGGGAAAAGAATTGCATGCATATCGTTGGCATTGGGCTGGGTTGTCTCATCCTCCCACTTTAATCAAATCGATTTGTCATGAAGCTAGAACGATCACAAAGACAAAGGCATGGTGGCTCTTTTTCAAATATATTATCTGTTTAATTTTGATTGAAATTTGGTGAGAAATTGTTGGATCTGTAGATTTGAGTGGTTAAGTTGTATAATCAGAGTGTCTCATTAGTTTTTTA
Source organism: Picea abies (assembly GCA_900067695.1). Classification (NCBI taxonomy): domain Eukaryota; kingdom Viridiplantae; phylum Streptophyta; class Pinopsida; order Pinales; family Pinaceae; genus Picea; species Picea abies. The sequence continues at coordinate 8,111 of CBVK0102102828.1, forward strand.
GAAAGGTGAATTTATTTATCCATTCATAAAGCAATTTAAAAAACAAAAAAATATGATTTGACCCAGATTTATATGGCAGGATTCCAATGAAAAATACCAAAACTTAGAACCTTTAAACAACACCATAATCAATTTAGTAAAGATTTTAGAGAATAAATTTAGATCCATATTAACAAAATGACAAAATGCACTAGCCATAAATTTATTCTTACATATATTTTATATTGAATTTAAAGTTAACTATCAGTCTAACCTTGTTTCAAAGCATTCATGTAACTACCATCATCAAGGAAATGGTTTACCTAACCCTATATCCCATCAACAACAACTTTAATAAATATTTAAAAAACAAAATCAATGATAACCAAAGGAATTGGGACCTAGCTAAGACAATGAATATGAATCTAGAAATAAATATTCATAAAAAGACAAAATTAATGATAACCAAAGGAATTGGCACCTCACTTATAGGATAGCAAGGTTGCACCTAAATTTATCCTTAAAACTTTCTCATCTGTTTTGGATTATGGGCAAAGATATCATGTTAACATTGTATTTAAAAAATTTTACTATTTTTTATTAAAAATATTTCAAGTGAGAAAGAGAGTTTATTTGTGATTTTGAAAGTTAAAGCAAAGTTTTTATGAAAATACATTAATCAAGTAACTTAACACTTTAATCTAAAAAATGAAGTGTAAACTTAACCTTATAATACCCAAGTCCAAAAACCTCAATTACTACACTACACAGTAGAAAAATATTAAGCCTTTTAACAAAGGTAACATTTTAATATGTAAACATTAAGCCTTTTCACAAAGGCAATAGTTTAATATGAGCACAGAGATTATGCCACATGGAAATCAGGAGAACTTTTTGGATCATTTGTAAGATGGGAGGAAGTGATCTTAGTCTGATGTGGGGTAGTAATAGAATTCCATGTGGATTACCTCTAATCCTATCATGCTACCATGTCATCATGGGAAATTATCATAAATGTCTAGTTAGATAGATGCTTAGTCACCTGGTTCATGTTCATGTTCGAATTTGGTGAGCTTGAAGTTCGCCAAAAATTTGACAGTCAAAATTTTGGGGATAAAATTCAGCATTAAGTTCGACATAGTACAAAATTTGAAAAAATAAAAAATATATATAATAAAATTTGATACTCTTATTATAAGTTTATCATACATCTCATAGAAATGAAAATAACATACCAACATGATTAATCATGAAACACATATATTTTAAAAACACATCGTCTTGTTCAAAAGCTAAAAACATGTTTATGAAAGTTTGAAACATAGAATTAAAGACATGAGCATAACATTAAAAAGTTTTACAATTTCAAAAAGCATGAGGATGGGTAACACTTTTGCTTGTTTTATGAGAAAACAAACTGTATTTTCACAAGTTCATCAACTTTCGGCATACAAAAGTATTTTTTTATTTAGAATTTCACTTTACAGTAAAAATAAAACTTGTGAAGAATTTTGTTAGCTTTCCAATGACTATTTTTCAAATTTTGTTTATTAAGATTTGATATGTCGATTTGACAATTGTTTAACAATATGTTCCTTAAACATGAAAGGAATGATAATGAGTTATTTTTTCCCACAACAATGTATCTATTATTAAACTTATGTTTTTAAGAAATGAAATATACTGCAACAATCTATAGAGACTCTATTTTATTATGACTATAATTTTGAATCTAACGGATGAATATTATAATTTCTAGAATTTTTTGAAGTTGACCAAGATAAAATTGTTACAGATTTTAAACACATGTTTCCCACACCTTGTATCTATCTTAATTTTTACTTAAAAGTAAAATCTAAATATACCCTTTTGAAAAGAATAGTTTAAGGATTATGAATATAATTTTTTCTAAATTTTTCACTGTGTATTTTTAGAGATATGGATATTTCATTTCACTGAATCATAATGTATGCTGAAAATATTATGTAGTGATTTTTTAAAAAAATTAAATAAAATTAGATAAATATAATGAAAATGAAAACAATTATAGGAATTGAAAGTAGATTCAATTTTGCAAATGCCGGTGTCATTTTTGAAACCAAATTCTGAGTATTTGCAGGAGTCCACACCCTCCAAAGTTCATGTAAGCTTGGGGGAACTCTCTAGTTTCTGAATACAATCCCAATTTTTAGTTTTCGGCCGAAAAAATACTCTTTCGACCGAAAAACTAAATTCTAATGGAAACCGTAAAAACTAAATGGTTTCTCAGGTTTTCGGTCGAAAAAACCTTGTTTCGATCGAAAAGTTGTTGAGCGAATTCCATCGGTCGGAAAAAATGAAAAGACACGTCGTATCATTTCATTTCGCGCCAAATCGTATAAATACGCTTTCTGGCGAACACATTTAACACAATTCATCGTTTGTTTGATGGTTTTCTAGAGCACCTAAACAAAGTTTTGAATCATCTTTTTGGTTTTTTTTGAATAAGGTAATTGATGTTTGTTCAAGTTTTTATTGGAATAACAATTTATATGTTGAAAGATAAATGTTGAGCATTTTTTCAAGGTGAAGTCTTTGTTAAACATAACTTTTACATATAACTATAAAATTCATGGGAAACAAAAGTTTGCACAAGAAAAAATTTGATCACACTCAAGATGATACTCACCAAAACGAACAAAGGAAAGAACATTATTGGAGAAAGAAACGAGAACATGCAAATATTGAAGAAAGAAATGATGATAATGTAAATAGAGATTTTCAACAAGAAGAAGCCCAACCAGGTATGCATGCACATATTGTCTATATTAAAAGTATAGAATTCAAATTTAAAATATTGTTTAATATAATTGATTGTAATTACAATTTGATGTTTTTCAAAAAACATAAATAGATTTGTCTCATAATGTCGAAGAAGTCATTGAAACCGAAATTGAAGCAGAAGACGTTGAAACCAAAATTGAAGCAAAAGATGAATCACCTATAGGTATGTACATAAATTTAGATAATACAAGATGAACACATGTATATATAGTTTAGTGAATTTGTGTTCGGGTTTTGTTTTTTAATATTAACTTTAAATTGAAATATGTAGGAGAATCTATCAACATTGATGATGAAATATTAGAAAATGTTGATACTGACAAATTTGGGAAGAAAAAATCTAAGCATTATATAAGATATCGAACTAAGAATATGTATAATATTTTTTTCAAAGATGAATCAGTAATAGTACAAGCTCAACTTTTACTATGTCTAATAAAGTCAAGAAAGTTAAAAGAAGCTACATCATTATTGGGTATTCAAAAGTCGACAAAAGATACAAAGGTGAAACAGAATGTCTTTGACAATATAACTAGTGTATTAAAATCTTTTGGAAGATCTCAAAAAAAAAATATTAGTGTTTCACGTAGAGCGGTACAAACAACAGTTGTTTCATCTAGTAATATAAAAGATCGTTTGACACGACACATGAAAAAAACGATGGGAGCATCAAGAAAAACATTGCATAAACATAGAAAATTTTAATTGCAAATAGATGCAAATGATGAACTCTGGCTTGTTGAACAGTGATTTATAGACAACCCTACAAAGATAGACTTGCAGAAAATGTTAAAGAATTGACTCATAATTGTTGGTTGGTAGAATCTCGTGTTTCACCAATACAAGGGATGTGTTGCGATGAAGAATAGCACGAAAAAAATATGAAGAACATCCAAAACATATATTGCCCAATAACACAAATAGAATTGTTCAATAAGTTCAAAGAAGAGCACAAAGAAGTTAAAATTTTCATCAATACATTTGTGCAACAAAAACCATGGTTTGTTAGACCCATCATTGTTCGTGACACTTGTTGTCATTATCATGTGGAATTTGAGTTGTATTACAACACTTTTTTGGATTTTGGTAAAACTTTGTGGCCAAGTTCACCTCCTCCTTCCACATTTTGTTCTTTTATATCTGAAATTCTATGTGAAAGAGAAGGTGATGATTTATTTTACAAAAAAAAATGTGTTGGTGGAAAGAAATGTGATCGTTGTGGAAATATAAGTTTGTTTCACTCAAAGTATCATATTGATATGAATGATCAATCATTTTCTAATATAA
>CBVK0102102856.1:0-11423 GCA_900067695.1 Picea abies
AGGAGGTTGTGGATCAGTTTCAACCTCCCCAGGGTTGCAAGGGTGATTGAGTTCAGGAGGTGTTTCAATATGAAGCTCATCTTTATGAGTAGGTTGTGTTGAGGATATAATATCAGCATCTACAACACAGGCAGAAAGCATGTCTGCTTCTTCCAAGGATAGATATATAAAGGAAGGTTGGTGATCAACCGAATAAACAAAGAAAAATATGATCCTCTTTATATGTGAAAGGAAAAACAAAAATGAGTTGATAAAGAACAACAGAAGTTCACGAAGAAATATCATAAGATGATACCTAGTCATTCCCTTCATCTTTTTGTCAATAGGATCCTCCCCAGTGGAGTCTCTGATGTGGAGTCGCCAGGTAGATGATTACAGTCAATTTATGTATCCCTCTCTTGTCTACCATCAAGAGTTGGATCTATGTCGTTCTTCCCAAGGAGCTCTTCAATCTGCTCAAATCCTTCCCTGGCAATGGCGCAATTAATGTTAGCACTAGGAATCACCCTCAGACTATAATGAGGATATGCCCAATACCCATCAGTTTATACAGTAAATGTAAATGATTTTTAAGGGGGTCAAATGGATAAGACTTGAGATAATAACGTTCTAACTCAGAAAATCTGGGCTGGCATGCACAAGCAATTGAGGTATTGTATCAACTTCAATCAGTAAGTTGGAGTAAAGGTGAATAGGAGGAAGACTTTGGTGAGAAAGTGTAGAGGTCTTCTATGGACATCAGGTCTTCCAGTAGCCTAAGGAGGAAAAAACTCAAACACAAGATCCTCTTGAATTCAAATTTTCAAGGAAACTAAAAGACATTATAACAACACTATAATCAAACATTCATCACAATACAATTACAACAATCCATGTGAATCAGTCAATCATGAACTCTATCAGTATCAAAGGCAAATAAGATGGAAGAAGAAAGTTGACTTAGATTAATCAAGAAGTCTCAAATCAAGTTACATAACCAGAGAACCAGTGTTCTTCATCAAAATATTACAATAAGGGAGCCTCGCTCAACCATCAACCCTTACAAAATATCAAAATTGCCTATATATAAGAAGAATTGTTAATCAAGAAGTCTCAAATCAAGTTACATAACCAGAGAACCAGTGTTCTTCATCAAAATATTACAATAAGGGAGCCTCGCTCAACCATCAACCCTTACAAAATATCAAAATTGCCTATATATAAGAAGAATTGTTGCAATCATCAGTAGTGTGATCGGATTGTTTCATTCAAAGTTTTCATTCGGCATCTGCTTTTTTAGACTGTGAAGACAATCTTGTGTTGTCATACGCGAGCTCTTCTATCTGGACCTTCTCTGTCAAACTGTGCATGCATCTCTCTGTCAGACACGAGCTCAAATATGTCAATCCTTTCTGGCTTTCCATTTATGTGCTGAGACGAGGTCTCAACCACCGCTCTCATTCTCAGTAATTGCCTTCATCGGGATTAGGACGAGGCCTAACACCCATAACTACTCTTAGACGGTGCCAACGACTTCTACGAGTCAATTTTGACGCCTCGAGGTTATGCATATCTTCTTCTGTGACTAATACAGGTGGCGGACCAATAGCGTATGCACAGGAGTGACGTGGAGCGAAATACTTGGTGCAAACTTGCATGGCATGACGAGTGAGCGATGGTCACGTGGAAGGAAGCGGAGGATGTTGGAGCTTTTTAGACCCCAAACATTTCATTTTTCCTGTGGAAATCATGGGAAGAATGCCACATGATATATATCATAATGCTCCTGAGGGTAAACCTCAATTATGCTTGATTCCTATGAAATAAAACCTCAATTATGCTTGATTCCTATGAAATAGGTTGCAAATTTTGGTGTAAACACAACGCATCGAGGCAGTTAAATAAGTTACATGGAAAAATAGTTTAAAAATTATCATTCTGGTGTGCATTGTAAAACATGCTTGTTAATGGTGTGTCATGAAAAGACAACACACCAGTTAAAATCATTCGGTGCACATACTAACATATAGATTCAATGTGTTTAATATAACCCAATGCACAGCATGGTTTAACACCAACCCTTAACCCCTGCATTATAAATCACAACGCACCGCTATAGATATCGGTGCTTGATTGATAATGACACATCGGTGTGTTATATTGAACATATGTATGTTCGGTGCATTATGTCTGATAAGGTGCACCAGACGCGGTGCATATGTATTTGTTAAGAGTACCGCTTACTTTTTCACTTTTTTTGGCAAACAAAATTTCTTTAATATTTTTGATAAATACAAATTAGTTATATATTTTTTTTTATATTTTAAATTCATTTTATCTAGATATATGTGCCTAAAAAGGATTTTATGTGAATCAGATATGCCGACAACGTCGAGCGCAGTAGCAAAAACAATAATAGCAGCCAGAAGAAAAAAATAATAATTCACAATCTACATATGCAAACCTCCACAATTAAATTTTGTGGAGGTTTTGCTTTGCAGAGGCAAAAACATAGGTCATTCTTTGGTGTCTTTCATAATTTAGTGCATGGATTCAATCCTCAACCACTTCCTCAATTCGCTTCCTCGCATCTCCTCCTCCGCATGTCACTTGACTTTCTCCAAGATACCATCCTCATCATTCTTGTAGCCATAATATGAATTGGCGTCAATTCTCTTGTAGATCACATACCTACACATCCTCTTCTTCTCCTTGAGGGGGCTTGTTGAATATCTCTTTGACGATGGGGAGTAATTTCGTAGCCCTAAAGTATTTGTAATCGAGGCCCTTTCCCATGGCACGGAGCACATAAACTTCATTCCCTTCCAAGTTCGTCATCTTGTCCCCTACTTTGGCATAATTAAGACTGTCAAGCTTTACAATCAAAGCTTCCCAATGTTGGACCTGGTATTATGGTGTTGGCATTGTCAAGCCCGTGCTCTCTCCCATAGGTTTTGAATCCAAATGGTCACAGTCCCAACATTTATTCATAAAGAAATCATTGTTTTTTACATGTCCAACCAATTGGTCCAGATCTAGATAAAACACACTTCCATATTTTCATTTCTAGTCATCCCCTAACCAACCTATTGGAAGCCTCCATATTTAAAACAAATTGATTAATTTTTTTTATATACCTACTAATTTGATATGTAACTTTGATAGACCAAATAGACCACTTTATGGGATTCAAAGGGCTATATTTTACTTTGGATCATTCATAACTTGGAGACCAAACTATCAACAAAGGTTCTGGGAAAAGGACTGTGAAGGAAAAGAAAACGACAAAACCCCAGATCACTAACAGAGTTAGAAAAGGAACAGAGAGGGAACACAGGCATGATTATGAAAGATCAATGTTATGATCGTCATTATAGGTATGAAGGTATTGTTAGAAGTATGATTGTGATCGTTAGATCACTGGACTAAGCCACATGAATCGTAAAATCTACATTGATTGTTGGATAAGAATGGAAGCAAGATCGGACGGTTATAATACAAATTGCAAAACAAAACGCACAGAAGTTAATGTAAGAGGGAAGACGTGAAAAGTGTATTATGCAAAATTTAATAAACCATGTGTCAACGTTAAGGTTCATCACATTTTGGTTTGGGATTAAGTCAATCCCATCTTTCAAATGTGAAACTCATGTGGATCGTCCATTTAAAGGATGATTAAATCTGAACCATCGATTTCTTTAAGTGTCTAGTTAAGCTTGGACCGTCCACTCAACACATGATTAAAAGAAAACCGTTGATTTGATTGAAGCCTAGATAAGCCTTATATGCGCTCGCTCTCAATCATAGGTTAAGGTCATATGGAAAATGTGAAGTTGCAATGAGGTAAAGCACTAACTGGGATAACTCCCGGTTAAATTGTGTGGTCACTTGAGAAGGGCCTTCGGGCTATAGTTAGAATAGGATTTGCACTCGTTTGTTTAGCCATTGATCACAATGCCTGGTCCTATGGGAAAAGGGGCCATGAGATTAGCACCCATCCACCATGACAACACATGAAATTCACCAAAGAGAAAATAAAATCTTGAATTCGATCCTTTGAAGGACTGAGGACACAGTGGAAGTTTGGGGTTCTATTCTACATATTTTGATTAGGTAATTCTGACAACCAAACAAATGATTAAAAGTCATTTTCGATTTGAAGCTCAGAGAAGTTGTAATGAACAATGCTCTTGTTGTAAATTTTTGAGAGCATCAAGCAAGAACAAAGTTCACACCATTTTGCAGCAATTAAAAAAATTCTAGTACTGTTGAAAGGCAAAAATCCTATGAAAAGTGTCTGGCTTAGCAGTGCCAATTGAGAATATGATTCTTAATATAATTCTTCATCAAAGAGATTTTGAAAAAAGTACCAAGTATCCCTAGTTAATAATAATATAGTTGGTAGCCTTTGGAGAATGGATATAAGCACGTTGGTCATACTAAAAAGCAACCTAACTTTTTAAGAGAAGCCTAAAACAAGTTAAGGTTTCCTAAAGAACTAATATTTTTTCTTACCCAACAACAACTAAAAGAACCAAACACAATAATATTGCATGTGGCAAGGTTGTAACAAGCATACAAGTAATCTATAAAAGATACAATGGAGATACAATGACCTATATCAAGAAAGCAATATTTATGCCTTTACCTATAGTAAGTAGTAAGTATAAGCATTCTATTGAGAAATTTAATCACCTATGAGATTGGAATAAAAATGAGAAGTTTACAAAGTACACTAAGATAAATCATGTACTTATTTCATAAGTAAATCCTTGCATCCAAATAAAACTAAGAATAATGACTTTAAAATAGAGTTTAATGAAATCATTTGGTCGATGCCATGACCAAAACAAAAAATTTCATTTGGATAGTTAAGGTGAATAGTAAACATTAATCCATAAATCTAAGTTGAACAAGCATCATCATCCATGTTTCTATCAGGATTGCAATCTAGTTCACTAATATATGCATCTACTTGAATTTCTTCCTCAAATTCATGCAAATAGATTGCTTTGATCAAATCCATTACGTTCTTACTCTTAGTCTCTTCATTATGAATTGAATTTTCTTCTTCAAACATTCAAACCTCATGTTCACCATCTTCTTCCAATGTTTCTTGTAATATATTATATTGCCCATCAAGCATTATATCATCTTCCATCAATTTTCATTTCAAATGACACTTAGTTTGAATTATATATGACCATCCTAGGCTTGATACATCGTCACTTAGAAATTATTTTGTAATTTGAAGAAGGTAAACATATAGATTATCGGTCTCTGAAAGAAAAATGGAGCTACCGAAAGAATGAACAAAATATTGATGGGAAAGGAAAGGAGCATGCTCAGTGGTGTTGGGGTCACACAAGAATTATGGGCATAGGCAGTCGACACTACAAAATATCTAGTGAATATGTCTCCTTCGTCGACACTAGTCGACTCAACTCCACATGAGGTATGTTTTGGTAAGAATTCTTCACTTTCACATCTCAAAGTATTTGGCTGTGATGCATTTGTGCATGTTCCCAAGGAAAAGAAGAGAAAGTTGGACAAGAAGGCATTCAAGTGTATTTTCATTGGATATAAAGAAGGAATGAAAGGATATAAGCTTTGGGATCTTGCATCAAGGAGAACAGTGTACATTCGAGATGTGGTCTTCAAAGAAGTCAAAGGGAAGTCCAAGTCTAAAGTGGTTCAAACAGATAAAAATCTAGATAAAGTGAGGTCTGAACTAAGGAACGAAGAAGAAGATGATTCAAATGAATTGATTAGATCAGATAAAGAGCTAGAAAAATCGACCTCGGTATTAAGAAGATCTAAATGAGAAACAAAATCAGTCAAAATATATAGTCTTCCTAAATTTCGTTCCACATTTGTGTTAATTGCCACTGATGAGGAGCCCAAGTCAATAAGAGAGGTAGTCGACTTAGTAGAGGGTAGACTCTAGAAGGATGCCATGGTCTAAGAGATGGAATCATTTCAAAATAATGAGACATGGGATTAATTTGAATTACCTAATGGAAGAAATCCCATTAGTAGCAAGTGGGTATTCAAGAAGAATATGAATTTCGTAGGTCGGGTTGAGAAATTCAAATCTCGACTGGTAGCAAAAGGATATTCCGAAGTCGAAGGAGTCGACTTCAGTGATATTTTTTCCTTTATTTCAAAACTAACTTCCATTGGAGTACTAATGTCTATGGCTACAGCATTTGATCTTGAAATAGTGGAAATGGATGTGAAGATGGCGTTCATACATGGGGACCTAGAATAAGAAATCTACATGAAATACTCTGAAGGATTTGTAGTAAAGGGAAATAAAGAGCTAGTGTGCAAATTGAAAAGATCCATTTATGGTCTAAATCAATCACCAAGGATGTGGAAACATGCACAAATGCATCACAACCAAATACTTTGAGATGTGCCACCGAAGGATTCTTACCCTACCATACCTCATTTGGATTCATGTCGACTAGCACCAATGAAGGAGACATATTTACCAGATAACTTGCAGTCTCGACTGCCTCCGCCCAAAATTCTTGTGCAAACCCAACACCATTGAGCATTACCCTTGCCTTATCCATCAATGTTCTATTCTCTCTCTCGGAAACTCTATTTTGTTGTGGGGTATATGGTGTGGTATTTTGGCGTGCTATACCACAGTGCTTATAGAACTGATCAAACTTCTTTCCACATAATTCACCACCACTGTTAGTCCTCAACACTTCAATCCTCTACTCTGTCTGGTTATCCACAAGAGCTTTAAACTTCTTAAATCTCTTGAAAACCTATAATTTCTTCCTCGGGAAATATATCCATATCTTCCTGGAAAAATCATCTATGAAGGAGACATANNNNAAATATATCCATATCTTCCTGGAAAAATCATCTATGAAGGAGACATAATACAGGGATCCACCAAGTGAAGGCACTGTAACCAGGCCAAAAATATCACTATGCACCAGTTCTAGAATCTCAGTTTCCCTCGTCGCTCGAGATGGAAACCTCACCCGACTTTGCTTCCCATATATGAAATGTTCACAAAAGTCGACTTCTAAACCACATTCAGGAAAAATTTTGACCATACCTTTTCTTTGCATAGCTTGAAGTTTTTTTTCTCCATTGTGTCCCATCCTCTAGTCTCATAACCTGGTCGGGTCGAGTTCATCATGTCTTGTCGAGTCGGTTTGAACCGACTTGGCTCATGTCGAGTCGAGTTGTGTCGACATCAAGTCGAGTCGATCTCAAGAGAAACGATGTTGTTACATCCAGTCAAGTCAACATTCCCTAACATCTTGTACAGGGTACCAATCCAAACTCATTTAATTAATACCATCGCACCTCTGACCATCTTGCACGATTCCATTTTGAAATAGAGTATGCACACCTGCATCACTCTTCTTACTGACATATATTAGGTTTCTTTCCAAACCCAGAATGTCTAGCACACATGGAAGGTCTCTTTTCCTCCCAACCTACAGTTTCAGTCGGACTCTTCCTCGTCTGACAATTTTGGTTTTTGAGTCATCCCCCAAGAACACATCACCCCCATCTTCGTGTGGTGTTGCATGATAGAATGCTCCTGAGTCGATCAACCAAACATCTTGATCCGACTACACGTTGGTCGATGCCAAGTACACATCACCTTCCTTCTCTGAGGTCGCCTTTCTCTCAGTCGATTACTTATTATCGGCTCCAGAACTTCCTTTTGATTCCTTCAACTTACAATCATTTTTATAATTCCCAGATTTACCACATTTCCAGCAAGTTCATGTCGACTAAGATAGAGATTTAGATCTACCCTTCGACCTGAACTTTTTATTGGACAATATGCCTTTATCTCTGTCTATCGATCGACGTCTCACTACCATAGCATCTTTGGTCGATCCTTCCATGTTCCTTCTTCTCATTTCTTCCGACAACAAAGAAGCAACCATGTCCTCTAGCATTAGTGTAGTTGTATTTCTCCCAATAGCCACGACTAAGCTATCCTGGGATTCTGGAAAAGAACATAATAGGTTGATACACTTCTCCTCATCAATGATCTTTATATCCACAGATGATAACTGGATTAACACGGTATTAAACACATTTAATTTCTCATTCACCGAACTGCCATCACTCATCCTCAAAAGATATAGTTTATTTCTGAGAAATACCTTATTTACCAAATATTTCAACTGGTATAAGCTTCCCATATTGTCCCATAGTTCCTTGGTCGAATATTCACCTGAGACATTCAACAACACAGAATCTGCAAGACAAAGTTGTACCATACTTCTTTTTTTTCTTTCTAGTTTCTCCCATTCTTCCATCGACATGCCTGTCGGTTGGGTACCTAGACAAACCATTGTCCATTTTTCTCAATCCACAAGAAGATATTCATCTTCCAAAGCTCAAAATTTTGGCCATTGAATCTTTCTATATCTATTCTATAACTGCTTGCCATTCTTTACCATGATCTTTAAAACAATTTATGACTTACGACTCTTACTGTACCTAGCGTTTAGTTCTCATATTCAAGATTGGAAAATCAAGATTTGAAATACTCGTCAAAGTATTACACTACTCTGATAACTCACTTGTCAGGGAAGACCTAAGCTCTAATACCACATGTCAGGAAATGTAGGACACTTCCACAATAATCCTAGCAAAAGAGAAGAAGAATTTAATCAAGAACACAAATGAAACAAGCAATCACATAGTACATCGAGATTTTACCCTAGAAACCCTTAATCGGGAAAACCAACATTCCTTTGAGAGTTATTCTCTCTTGTTGTCTTATTCAATCAGAATAAAAGGTTAAATGTCTAACCTTGGTCCACACCTAAGACACAATCGACATCATACCTTCTTACACAGGAAAGAACAACCCTGTAGCCAATTCGGCTTACATATGCATGACCAACAACCTAAACTTACACATGCATTGACTTGAAAAAGTGCATTCTATGATCACCTTACAACAAAAGCCTTTACAGCCTTATAACATGCCTCTTTATAGGCTTTACAACAGGTGAAACCCTAAATATTGGGGCCCAAAAAATAGTTACAAATCCATGCATATCATTGGCTACAAATCCCACAAATCTAAGGATTATGTTACAGTCGACTCCAATTCAGGTTTACCAGTCGGCCTCCATTCAGTCTCTAGTTGGTCATCTCATGCCCGCACTTGAACCTCTTGTCGGTTGACTTGTCTTCAATGTATTCAACTTTGAATTTACCCGCTTTACTTCCTTCACCTTCCACTTGTTGTCGATCTACCTCAACTTCCACCTATTTTCAATCCACCTCGACTTTGACCGTTAGTCGATTCACCTCGACTACAATTTCACTCCAAAGAATATAACAACCCAACATTCTCCCACTTGTTGTATTCTTTGTTGAAACAGGAGATTCCTGAACTTTTGCTCATAGACACTGGGCAGTAATTCCCATTTCCTCTCTGCACCAAGAGAACTTCACAGCACTCACAGACTTGGTCAACGAGTCTGTTATGTTTTCCAACGTGTCTACTTTCTCCAATAGCACCTTGTTACTTTCCACCATGTCTCTTACGAAATGGTATTGTACATCAATGTGATTAGTCTTTGAATGATAAGTAGGGTTATTTTCCAGAAATATTACGCTTTGACTATCGCAACTTACCTTCATAGTTATCTTCCCAAACTTGATACCTGAACACAACCTTTGAATCCATACCACTTCTTTGCTTCCATGAGTGGCTTCCATGTATTCAAATTCCATTTACAACAAGGCTATGATCGTATGTCGCTTACTCATCTAGATTATTGCTCCACCGAATATCTTGGAGACATAATCATTGGTGGATCTCCATCAATACATATCTCTAGCCCACTCGGCATTGACAAATCCATGTACATATAATTTTCCACTGTCACCTCCAGGTCTTCCTTGATAGCATATAGCATAGTCATGTGTGCCACAAAAATACCTGAATACTCTCTTGACAGTTGTTCAATGCTCCTTTCCATGTGTCGACATGTATATGCTCAACATTCCCACTGCATGGGCAATGTTTGGTCGAGTGCAGACCATCGCATACATTAGAATCCCAACAGCACTTGCATAGGGAACACATTTCATGTCCTCTATCTCTTCCTGTATCTTTGGAAAGTGCTCAGCAGTAAGCCTTTCTCCCACTGGAATTGGCACCTTCACCGGTTTGCAATCCTGCAAATTGAATCGTTTCATAATTGTTTCAATATACTTCATCTGATTCAACTAGATATTTCTAGTGGCTCGATGTCTCTTAATTTCCATTTCCATAATGAAGTTAGATGCAACAAGATCCTTCATGTAAAACTTGGAGGATAGTTGTTTCTTAACCTCCTTTATTGCATCCATGTTGTTTCCAATCAACAGCATGTCATCGACATACAAAGCTACACATATGAAACACCCACCTTCTTCCTTGGAATATATGCAGTGGTCATCTTTGTTTCTCACAAATCCCAAACTAAGGATGTAGGTATCAAAATTATGGTACCACATCCTTAGCGATTGCTTTAGACCATAAAGGGGTATTTTGAGTTTGCACACCAACTCTTGTTTTCCCTTTACTACAAATCCTTCAGTTTGTTTCATGTAGATTTCTTCTTACAGGTCCCCATGTAGGAATGTTGTCTTCATGTTGGCCCTTGACCAAGTTTTGAGGAAGGCGGAGTGCATGTCGAAGGCGGAGCGCAATTAGAAGCGGAGATCGTAGGATCTCGACCCATTTTTCAGAGATTTTTGGGTTTTGGGATCATGTAACGGGTATGGGGATGTCGACCCATGGGTTTACCCATGCTTAGGCCTGATTTTGTAATGTATAAATAGATGTCTAGGCGATGTAGTGAAAGAGAGAGAGAATGGCTAAGTGCCTTTCTGGTTGGATGAAAGTGATGACTGTAAATGCTTTGTGCATACAGTGTGATAACTTGCAAGGCTAAGTGCAAGTGATTATAAAAGACTATGGAAGGATTTGTGCTATAACCTAGCTCAGGGAAGGAGGATTTGGCAAAGTGTGCGCAGATCTCCTATCCTATGTGGAGTAGGATTTTGAGGCTATGTGCATGTAGAAGGTTTACAGAAACTAATAAATAAGATAAAGAGTTGGTGGACGCAGCCCCAGGGTGAAGGTGAACCACGTAAATCCTGTGTTTTGAATGCTTTGCACTTCATGGTTTCTCTCTTTATGTGTTTACTTGTTTAGATGCTTTGATATACATGAATGATATATAGATTTTTTGATGCTATGTGTTTAATAATATTGATGAATGCTAGATCCGATCTATGTGTATGTGCTTAGTGCTTGAATACACTAGATCTAGTTGAATACTGCGATGCTCTGTAATTAGGGTTTTATCTACGATGTGAATTAAGATTAAGAATGGATGGACTTTAGTTTCTAAATGCTTTGACAAGGTATTTTAATCACA
>CBVK0102102934.1:0-13496 GCA_900067695.1 Picea abies
TCTTTTTAACATTTGGGGAATAATTTTCAATTTTTTTTTGTTTTTTTGACGTGGAATTATTTAATAGCGCTTGTGATGGACCCCTTTGACGAGCTCTGATGTGTTGAATTTGATCATTGATTGGAATATGCTTTAGCCCACGCCCTCGGGGAAAATATATGTTACGACTCTCTATGTGTTTTTTCAAAAAGCTCATCTTCAATCCTCTAACTACCTTGTCCTGATACAGGCCTCCATCCATCGTTGACATAGAAATTATATTATTAAAAATATTCCCTTCAAAAACTTTAATGTACGTTTGACTTTGTTATGAAAGAATAAAAAACTGTGATATCTTTTGTATATGTGTGAAATTGCATTTATGGATTAATTAGCAATCAAATTTCATTCTTATTAGCTTGTTACGTTGTGCTTCGTTTGTTTTTTCCCTTATTAAATTTCAGATTTAACTTCAAAGTCAAGCTTGAGCTTGATTAACAGAGAAACATAAACATGTTCAGAAAATCAAACCAACCAACTACTATAAAACTTAACATTATTCCAAATGCCAACATTGACTAACATTCTCTAGAATAAAGGAAGGGACTTCGAAGTGAAACTAGGGATGTAATGACAAGAACTTGGACAAAGATGTTAAACAATTTGATTACCTATCCATTCTTATTTTATATTCATTTTATTATTTGTTTTTCCTAAATATAAATAGGAAAACAATTTTAAGGTTTGAGTAGTTCAAATGTTAACTAATATCAACCATACAAATGCAGAGTTGTTAACACTATGGAAAATATTTGACATTGTGAAGTGAGATCACTACAACAACATTATTCGTATCAATGAAAATGGTTGTTGTATCACACATATATTGTTAAAGGAAACACTAAAAAATATTAAGTATGAAAATTTAACGATGTTAATGAATGGATGTTATGGTAGAGTCAAAATTCATACCTTAATGAATATGGAGAAATTATTTTAACAAATATATTGTTGCTACTTGTGAGGAGGAAAGTTGTCATCAATAGATTTAATGTAAAAAAAAAGAGTTGTCATTGTCATTCTCGTTAGACAATGTTGGTGACTATAAACTCCATAATGAATGGTTTTTGTCCATTATGTTGTTTGAGGAATTATGTAAGGAATACCTTGTGAACATTATTCTTTATTTCATGTGTTGAACATAAGGATTGCCTTAAGTTGAACTTCTTACCAAACTTCAAATAAAGTAGAGGAGAAGAAGCAAATCATGCAACTAATTTTAAAATGATGCAAGAAGACCATAGTGAAGGTCCACTAACCTGTACCTAAGCACTATATTAACATCAACCCACTTGGAAATCAACAATTGATTTGTGGCATAGTGTCTACATAAACCTTCCTAGAGACTGCAACAATGGCAACCAATGGGGAGAAGACTGCAACAATGGAAACCAAGAGTTGCGCTACATAGAATGACTACTACAATGGTGACCAAGACGCTACACAGGGCTCGATGTCTTGAGCCCTGTCACGTAAACAAACTCACTAGTTGGCTTGGAGTTTCTTAATACCTAACAGGAGTTTCACTCCTTTCGCCACCTTTATCCTATAGTGAGGAACCTTTCTACTACTTACCACTCGCCATCTTTGCTTTGGAGCTTGCACCTTCTTAGTAGGCTCATCCCCTGACCCCACTCACTTGTCGACAAAACTTTGACCATCCTTCCATCTGCCTTTCACTACTCACTGAGTACTTAATATTATACTACTCACTTAACCCACTGGGATGGAAGAAGAAGTCAGTGTGCTAATGAGCGCAGCTGGCGAGGTCATTTGGAATTGTGCAGGGATTTTTACAACCACAACTGATCTCTCCAGGCACTTAACGCATCCTTTGTCTTACTCAGGTCCAAAACTCTCGTCCTCTACCACATACCCCTCTTCCTCAGTACTCCCTTCACAGACTCCTCCACTCTCATTTATACCTTCTACCTCATACCTCCCAGTGCATTCTTCCACAAAACCCTATCATTCTCCATCACCATTGGATACAAACACCCACTTGAACTGTAATCTTTCTACCTTAGCCTATGGACACATTGTCAGCTCCTTTCCCCCAGCTACTGGCAGAGGAATATCACAAGGTTCTTGGACTACACAAGATCGTCCCACCCCCCATGGACCTTCAACACCCTCCACAATAGCTTACAAATATTACACACGAGATCTAGTGAGGAAGAATCCACCTGCAAGACCTTGGGTGGCTAAGAAAACTAAAATGAATCTCATACTTGGCATAGACATTGGTCTGAAAGAGTCTCTCTCCATGGCTCTCTGCAGTCTTGTGGGTAGGATATCTTATAGACATCTCTGCACCCTTGACCTGGATTCTTGGATAGTCACCACTTGGAAACCTATTATGGGATATGTTTCCACACACTCACAGCTAGTAAGTGGCTAGTTACACTTCCATTTCAACACTCCTGAGGATGCCACAACCATCCTAGACAAACTTTGGCCTATAGAAGACAACAACCTCATGCTGAAACGGTGGAGAGTGGGCTTCGACCCATATCAAGATTACATCAGACTTCGACATCTAGAAGACAGCAGCCTCATGCTGAAATGGTGGAGAGTGGGCTTCGACCCATATCAAGATTACATCAGACTTCGACATCTTTAGGTACTCCTCCCAGGACTACCACTTTACTTCTGGAATGAAAAATCCCTCATGGCCATAAGAAACTCCTGAGGGAATTTCATTTCTTTAGACTCAAAGACTTTCTCCAGCTCAAACAAAAAACTGGCAAAATTTTTAGTTCAGTTGGACATTCATGAGGGCCTCTCTGAATCTCTGGACATTGATTAGAGAGGACACATCTGCCACCATAAACTTGACTATCTTGGCATCCCCTTCAAATGCACTCTCTGCAGAAAGACGGGACACTTAAGGAAGACTTGCACAGGTGCTTCTGAGGAGGACCACTCGGAGGAACTCATGCTTGAGCTAGACACCTCTTCAGACTCTCCACCTTTGCGCTCACATCTGCACATACCTGGTTATCCCGAGGAAGACTACGACTCTGGTAAGCTCAAGCAAATATGTCCCACCCTCTTCTCCTCTTTTTCTGCTCTAGAAATTGATTTTATTGACAACTCTCCTCTTTATTCCAAGGGACCGAACACCACTTCTCCTAGAGTCTCTCACCCTTGCTCTCAACCATATCTACCCATCACCCCCTGTGACCTCACCTTTCCCACACCACTTATCCTACTTGACACACAGCTCTCACACCCTATAGCCAACTCTATCGAAGAAACAGTGACTTGCACCTGAACTGACTCTCACATCTCACCTCTCCCTACTGCACAGTTTCCCTTACTAAATAACCATACTCTACCATCGCACACCTGCGGTCCTCTGGAGCCATGAGCCAACACATCAGTGACTCAACAACCAATCATTGACCCCTCCCTTTCTCGAGAGATCCCTACACTTGTTGACCCTCATCACACACTCCCTCCTATCACGCAGTCCTCAATATTGTTTACCCACACACCCCCACCTACTATATGTTGTTCCTTGGAACCATGAGTCAACGCTCCTATAACACCGTAGACCACAACAACCAATCATTGACCCCTCCCTTTCTCGAGAGATCCCTACACTTGTTGACCCTCATCACACACTCCCTCCTATCACGCAGTCCTCAATATTGTTTACCCACACACCCCCACCTACTATATGTTGTTCCTTGGAACCATGAGTCAACGCTCCTATAACACCGTAGACCACTCTTGACCCATCCATTACCTGAGAAAACTCTACTATTGCAGCGTAGAACACATCCTTTCCCACACCGTTAATTACTACTTCTCCTCATCACACTCGAGAAGACGAAGAACTCACCGCACTGTCTACACAGTCTCATTGTTTTAGTGATCAAGAGTCAGATAATTTTGGTACAAAGAATTTGACACATGAAAATTTTTGTACTCTGAAGCCACGGGCCAACTATCCTGTAACACCATCCATTACCCAAGAAAACTCCACACTTGCAGAGAAAAACACACCCTTGCCCACACCTTTTATTACTTCTCCCCATCACACTTGGGAGGACCGAGAACATACTGCACAGTCTACACTTTCCAATTGCTTTGGTGATCAACAGTCAGAGAACATTGGTGCACAAACCTTAACACAGGAGGATTTTCCTAGCTTGTCGGGTCAACGTCAGACAGATCTAGGTGATAGTGATCTAGATAATATTTTGAATGTGTTGATACCATCATATAAAGAAGTTCTTGATCCCCTTCCCCTACCTACATACCTGGGCATAGTTGTACATACCAGGATAGTTGTTGAACACTCACAGAGATCAACTGATACACCTTCCTCTTCCTTGGGAAAAGATTATACCTAGTCGAGAGGACATGGCTTCAAACATTCTCCTATCAAAACCCGTAGTGCTCGTCACAAGGAGGGAAACACATCATCTCTTCCTGGGGACACTCAACACATTCCATCTGACATTGGGGTTCTTAGAGGCATGAAATACATAGCAAGATAAAATCCATGATCCTTCTCTCCCTCAACATCAGAGGGGTGGAGGGCCACCTAAAAGCCGCCTCGTTCAGAAGACTTATTTCACAAAACTTTCCGGACATCACTTTTCTTCAGGTAACTTTAGTTGACAATTTAAAGGCCAGGAATTTTCTCAAACAATTCTTTCCCAACTGGCACATATGTATAGTAAATGCTCTTGGCACCTCTGGGGGCTTAGTTGTAGCTTGGGATCCTGACTCTTTTGATCTCCTTCCTTATTTTTGTTGTGGGGGAATTTTATTATCTGGCACTTGCTGACACTCGAACAAAAGGTATAATCTCCTAAACTTATATGGCCCCTGCTCATATAGACAATATTTCTGGGAAAAACTTGAAGCCAGGGGTATCCTTGATCTAGATAACTTAATTATAGCAGGAGACTTCAACTTAACAACCTCTGTGGGAGAAATATGGGGAATTGCTGCCACCCATGATAGTGGTTGATTTTTTCTCATCACTCTTCTTTGTTGACCACCTAGTGGACCTAGTTTCTGAACACTTAACTCCTACTTAGTGCAATGGACGTGAGGGTGTTGACTACATCTCCCAGCACCTAGATCAATTCCTATTATCAGAACAACTCTTATCTCCGGAGACCAGATTCTGAAACTGAGTAAGCTTGTCATTTTTCTCAGACCATGCTCCAATAATAATCCAGTTGGATGCAACCACACAAAAGATAGCTTACCCCTTCAAATTAAACTCAAACTGGTTACAGGAAGCATAGTTCAATTTATTAGTTGCTACAATTTGGAAGGATCCCCTCTACTTATATGAGTCTTGTATACAACACAGAATAGCCTGGAAACTCAGAATTTTAAAAGTGTGCACAAAAGAATGGGATACCACCTTTCAAAAACAAAATACACAAAGACTTTATGATCTAGACACAACCATTCGATCCTTACTTCTCTTGGATGCCACTGCTGGTCACACAGAAACTAACTGTCATATCTTAAAGGAACTTGAAGCAGAGCGAAATCAGCTATTGATAAAAGAGGAGGCCACTTGGAGATAAAGATGCAGATCCAAGTGGATAAAGAGTGGTGATCTTAACACCAAATTCTTTCACAAATTTGCGAGTGCAAGCAAAAACAAAAAACATATTTGGGGAATAACAACAGAGGATGGTACACTCCATAGTGGACAACAAGATTTAAAAACAACAACAGTTAATTATTTCCAACCATTCTTCAAACAGAACCCTTAAGCAAATTTACAGAGCTCAGCTTTGGTAGCCAGCCTCTTCACTCATTCAGTTTTGGAAGAAGACTCTATTTTACTTGACAGCCTGTGCACTCTCCAGGAGGTTTATGTGGCTCTCAAATCTTTTGCAAAGGACAAAAGTCCAAACCCATATGGTTGGACTGTTGAATTCTACTTGCACTTTTTTTATCTGGTTGG
This sequence comes from Picea abies, assembly GCA_900067695.1. Taxonomy (NCBI): domain Eukaryota; kingdom Viridiplantae; phylum Streptophyta; class Pinopsida; order Pinales; family Pinaceae; genus Picea; species Picea abies. The sequence continues at coordinate 5,990 of CBVK0102102934.1, forward strand.
ACCGGATCTTCTAGAACTAATGGAGGACAACAGACTTCACGGAAAGGTCATTGGTGCTGTCAACTCAACCTTCCTCACTCTTATTCCCAAATCAGACACTCCCACAACCTTTGGTGACTTTTGGCCTATTTCCCTCTACAACCTTTGTTATAAGCTCATCTCCAAAATCATTACTTCCAAGATCAAACCTCTTCTCTCGCATATCCTCTCGATAGAACAATTGGGTTTTTTACAAGGTCACCAAATTCTAGATGCCATCGACACTGTACAGGAGTTCTTACACAACATCAAAGTAAAAAAATCCAAGGCACTAATTCTAAAACTAGACCTCAAAAAGGCCTTTGACTGCATAGATTGGGATTTTCTTTGACTGGTCCTAGTACAGATAGGTTTCAACCACCAGTTGATAAAATGGATTATGAGCTGTGTGAGCAGTGCCAATATTGCCATCCTTGTAAATGGATAATCCTCGCCCTTTTTCCACATGGGCAGAGGCCTGAGGCAGGGCTACCCCCTCTCACCTCTACTCTTCATCTTGGCAATGGAGGCCTTAAGCCAGCTCCTAAAAACAACACAAGCATAAGGTAAAATTACTGGTATAAAGGTGTCCATAACCCTTAAGATTTTACATCTTCTCTTTGCAGATGGCATCCTCATCATGTCAAAGGGCACTCCTTAGGAATGGAATGAGATCAAATAAATCCTTCACAAATTCTGCAGTGCTATTGGATTGACGATCAACTGGGACAAATCCATTTTCTACTTCGCCAATCTGCATCCTGATTCTTTGGCCCAGTTAACTGATATTTTTCCTCACACCTTCTCACCACTTTCATCCGGCCTCACCTACCTAGGATACCATCTAAAATCATACACATACAAGTCTTCAGATTGGAACTGGCTTCTTGCCAAAGTTGAGAAAAGAACAAGACATTGGTGCACAAGATGGCTCACACTTGGTGGCAAGTACACTCTAATCAAAGCAGTTCTCGAAGGACATGCAGTCTTTTGGATGGCCCTAGCAGATATCCCTGTATCGGTCCTTACTAAACTCTGAAAATTGATTTTTAACTTCCTTTGGTCTGGCTGCTCTGATTATTCACGTCAACACCTCTGCAGCTGGATCACTCTGGCAAAGCCAAAACAAAAGGGTGGATGGGGAATTCGTAATCCTATTCTCTTTAGTCAAGCTCTTGCGACCGCAACTCTCTGGCGAGTGCTGACTTGTCAGGGAATTTGGCACTCCATAATTTTTGACAAATATCTCAGACACCACACAGTTAAAAGATGGCTTCAATCACAAGCAGACACCCCCAGATCGGCATCATTTTTTTGGCCAAAAATCACAAAAGGTTGGGAAAAACGCATTTGAAGCTGGCATATTCCGCCCAAGGTAAAGTTTTGTACCTAGATTTTGACAAACTACAAGATTAACACTTGGGATGCACTGCTAAAAAAAGGTGAATTGGGTCCTAGCTTTTGCCACTTATGCTGTCAAGACTCTAAAACAACAGACCACCTCTAGACTACCTCTTCATCACCTGTTTTTTCACAAGGAAGGTTTGGCAAATAACTACGTTGACACTAAATATTACTTCTATATGGGATGGAGCTACACTCCCAGATTGCTTCAAAACCTGGGCACTAAAAGAGCACAAGCATATGCATCTTCCCTCCATCATCTGCTAGATGATCTGGTTGGAAAGAAATAAGACCATCTTTGATAATGGGACCCCATCCACAACTGTTGCAGCATATAAATCAATTGGAATCCTCAATTCTTGGAACTTTTTAATAACAAAAAAGACAAGACTTCATCGTACTTTAAAGGTCCCATATATTGAATATGTCCCAACAACGTGGTTTGATGGAGTTGGTCTCACTAATGGGACACTAAGTGGAGCCAGAGGACTGATCAAAATCACCCAAAACACCTTCTACAAATGGACCTTCAATTGTGGCCTAGGCACCAACATTTGGGCAGAACTTTTAGGTGCCTGGGCCACACTATTTATAGCATCCAGACTTCACATTGACACCCTACAGGTACTTGGACCTTCAATTGTGGCCTAGGCACCAACATTTGGGCAGAACTTTTAGGTGCCTGGGCCACACTATTTATAGCATCCAGACTTCACATTGACACCCTACAAGTACTTGGTGATTCCAATGTTGTCATATAATGGTTGAGTGGTAGGGGTAAACTCCAACCCCTCTCACTCCTGGCTTGGAAGGACAGAATCAGAATTATTCAACCACTCTTTCAAAATATCAGCTACAAACATATATTTCGTGAACATAACAAGTTTGCCTATCTTTTCTCAAAGGTTGCAGAAGAAAATGGGGATCATTACTTATCACCTCTAGACAAATGGTCATGAGGGCCCTCCCCTCTTTCTAACCGTGTGCTAAGAATAGTTTATCAGTTAATCTTATTTCCTCAGCGGACTTTCAAGACATGAAAGCTCGATTCACCATTGATCATAGACAACATATCTTCATTGTATCTTATCTTGTGATGACATACTCATATAGCCTACAGTCAATCTTTACATGCTTGACTTTCTATCTGTAGCTTACATCTCCTATAAGTCTCTCACTTTGTTGATTGAAAAATTACAAAGGGGAAAGTTATAAACACCAAATTTTGTTGTTGCTTATGTAATCTTGTATTCAGAACACAATTATATATTTATATATAATGATAGAAAAAAAGGGTTGTACTTGTGAAAAGAATTAAAACTAAATACTAAATTAGTTTTGAAATATATTAAACTAGCACAATCACATGATTGTGGTTGATGAACTTTGATAGGTAATTTAGATCTATTGTAAAGGGCGTTCTAAATTGGCCATCTAACTTAACATTTATTAAATTTGTTCATATTTAATAGAGACCCTAACCTTAATACAATATTTGGAACACACATAAGTTCATTCAAATTAATTTGTGAAATAGTAATGCAATTTAAATAAAACTATACGTTACAATAAATAGAAGTTACACATTTGAACCTTATATTTTTGGGTGAAGTTATACATTTGAACCTTAAACTATACATTATCTAAGAACAACAAAATGAGACTAAACTCTAATTGGGGATCTAATTATGTAAAGTGAGAACCCTGGTTATCTAAAAAATTTAACCAGCAAACTTAAGACCCTAATTATTTAAACTTAAAATATAGCTCCAAACTAAATATTATATATATAAAAAAATCATATTAAATAAAAAATGTTTTCAATCTTCTAAATGAATTTAATTATGTAAAATACTAATCCTAATTATCTAAGAACCAGAATCAGTGAATCTAATTATGTAAAGTGGATCTAACTATGTAAACACGGAACCCTAATTACTTTAATTATCTAAGAGCCTTAAACCATAAATTGAGAACTCTAATTATGTAAATCTAAGAACAATAAACTAGGAACCCTAATTATCTAAGAATAATTTGGGGAACCTGATATCATAAAGTGAAAACTTGAATTATTTATTTAAGAACTTTGAACTAAAAACCATAATTATGTAATAACCCTAATTATCTAGCTGAGAACCGTAAAGTTAGAAACCTAATTATTTAAAATTAAAACTATAAACAATCATTGAAAGAATATCAGCACGTATATGCTAAAATTAGCACTATAAACCCTAATTATCTAGCCATGCATTGATGCTAAATTCCTTCATATATATGCTAAATGGAAAGAATATCAGCACGTATCAAACCATGCATGGAAAAGTATAATCATTGAATGTAGTGGACTTTCTTTTTGAAATTTAAAATGAGAAGATGCATTAAGCTTGGGTAAATTACTTTTCTCCCCTTAATGATTTGCTAATTTTATTAGTTCTTTGACTACAAGCTTGAACTTATTTTGGCTATCAACATTGCTAAGATGTATCAGTGGTTTCACGGCTCTCTCATATTTATACAAATTGGGATAAGATGAAATCTGTTCTTAAAACGAATTTCTATGGAAAAGCCAAATTTTTTCAAAGTATATTCATATCATTACACCTAACAAACAAAAAGAAATCATTAAATTGAGAAATATGAGCATTGTGTGAAAGGGATAATTTTTTTTAATACAATGTTCATACATTTAAAACAATGTAGACAGTGACAAGACGTTTCTTATTTTCTCCACAAACTGATGGTAAGCATGAACAGATATTAGCTAAAAAGACCATAATGGGATCACTTAGCCTGATGGCTAGATGTAGCCATCCAACTAGGATTTCTTGATGCTTTTTTAAAATCTCTTCACATTCCTTCCCAATGTCAAAACCTAGTAGCTAGGGTTCTTTCCCTAGCTGCTCTTTCCCTAGCCAAGCATGTGCATTCTTGTTAGACCGTATGATACATAGTTGTTTCTACACTTTTTTTTTCTGTAAAGAGAGAAAAAGTTAATTCTGTGAAAGGATAACATAGAGAGAAACTAAACAGTGTTATTCTCCATCAACTATTATGCACACATATTTTGTTTTAAGATACTGAACAAACAAAAGAATTCAAAAATTGGAAGCAAGTTGCTCTAAACATATTAAATAAAACACATGTAAAAACTGAAATTGAAGAAGAATTTTTAATCCTCTTATCTGTTTCACCCCATTCTAAAATTGTGTACAAAAAATGGTATGAAGAACTTGTAAGATTGTTGTGCAATCCATGTTGTAAAAGGGGAGCACGTGTAGAGCCCAAGTACGGCTAGGCCATAAATGAAAACTCAGCTTCCACCTGCCCTCATTCTCCAACGCAAGCCTCACATTTTTTCTCCCATTTCTGAAATGCATCTCAAGACCATAAATAACAATCCTTTACATCCCATGCTTAGGATTAAATAATTATGTACAGAGATGATAGAAACTATGTCATTGAAGTAGAATTAATTTGAGACGTGTGCCACATTCGTTAAAAAAATAAAATGAAACACCAGCCAAAGCCAGCTCGCCACACTTCACAACTAACACAGTCCACTACTATATCAAATGGAACGCCATAGAAAGGCGGCCATAAAATGAAACGCCCCCAGCAATCACAAATTGGTAAATATGATTAACTCACTTTCATGCTAACAAACTATAATTTTTTAAGTATCCTAAATTAGCTGACTTTAATGTTAACAAACTATAATTTTTGAAGTATAATAAATTAGCTCACATTCATGCTAACAAACTATAACTATAATTTTTGAAGTATATTAAATTAGCTGTCTTTAATGTTAACAAACTATAATTTTTGAAGTATAATAAATTAGCTCACACAAACATATATTTCGTGAGCATAACAAGTCTGCTAAACTTCTCTCAAAGGATGCGCTCCAGGAGAAAGTGGGGATCATTACATATCACCTCTGGATAGATGGCCATGAGGGTCCTCCCCTCTTTATAACCTTGTGCTAAGATCAGTTTATCGATTAATCCTATTTCCTCAGCGGACTTTCAAGACATGAAAGTTGGATTCACCACTGAACATAGGTAGTATATCCTCTTTGTATCTTATCTTGTGACGGCATACTCATATAGCCTACAGTCAATCATTACATGCTTGATTTTCGCTCTGCAGCTTACATCTCCTATAACTTTCTCACTTTACTGATTAAAAAATTACAAAGGAAAAAGTTATAAACACCAAAATTTATTATTGTGTATGTAATATCGTGTTCAGAACACAATTATATATTTATATATAATAAGAAATTTTCCAGTGGAAAAAAAAACCTTCCTAGAAGCATCCCTAATTGCCTTCTCAAACTTCCAATGCTTGCTTCTCCTTGTTTCACATTTCCCTTGCCGTATGACCCGGTTGGATGTATTGGATGCCTAAATGGACAACATCAAAGTTTGTCCATGCGAATAACCTTCTACTTACAAGTGTCGAGTGTCGAGATGGCTTTCAAAAACTCATCAAATAGAAATTAAAAAACTATAATCTAACAAATAACCAAAATAATCTCCAAAGTAGTTTTGTAGGATAATCCAAAGGGATATCAAAAGCATCATGAATTTTTTGCTAACAACAACAACATTAACTTTTAAAGTGGTGGTGTTTAAGTGTATGGCATTATGATGTCAATTTTTGCAATGTGGTCTTTGTTAATATTGAGCTAACATAAATAGTTTCCAAGTTGACATAAACAATGTAGGAATATAATGTAGTTAAACAAATTTTAGATGACATGTTTTATGAGGGAAACCTTTCAAATATTATACCCTATTTACACACATGGGCATAAAAACAACTTTTCCAGCTAATAAAATGAATTATGAATTATTAGTGCAAAAGTGGAAGAGGATTATCCACCCCTTAGAAATCCCATAATTTGGGTTTATGCATTGCTCAAAAAGCTATGGAACCATGAGATGGTTGGTATGGATTTCTTAGAACCATGATGAGTAAGCATTCCATTGAGTCTCTTTCATGATTTTATCCTTGCTCATCATGGTTCAAGACAACTTGTACAACCCATCATGGCATTTCTTAGGGGAAATAATATTCACTTATGAAATTGTGATTTTATGATTTTGATTAACAATGAAAGTTTTGATCCACCGTCCATGGGAAAACATGTATTTATGATTTTGATAATTATACTAGTTAAATTAAATAATGATTTTAATTTTGAATTTTTAAATTTAATAGATTGTACTAAATAAACCATAAAATAATTATTTTTATTTTTTAAACTTTTAATTTTATTATTTGTACTAAATAACTTTATAAAATTTATAATATAAAGTGATTAAGTTATTTTAATGATTATAATTTTTATATTTTATAAAATTTATAATATAAAGTGATTAAGTTATTTTAATGATTATAATTTTTATATTTTATATTTATTGGTTTTGTTTTTATAATAAACTTTTTCTATTAATTTCTCTCATTAGAATTTTAAATTTTATATTCAAGATCTTATAGATATATCTTATATATATAGATGTAAATTTTTTAACCATATAACTTTATAAAAATTACATTTATAATAAATAATTTATTTAATTAAAAAATTATTTAATATTTTCATTAGTCATTATCAATATATTGTTTTATTATAATTTAAAAAAAATAAAAAAATAAAAATTTTACATTAATTTAATATAAAATATAAATATACTTTAAAAGTACAAGTAAATAACATGTCTATATCTATATGTTTAGGCTTTAGAGTGAGTTTTTTCTCGAAACCATAAAGAGGGAGATTACTGAGCTTTTATGATTCGAAAACTTTATTCGTTTAGAAAAGATATAGTGATTTATGTTGGAGATAGTAATCTATATTTTGGCAATAAATTATTTAAGAAAAAAGATATGGTATATTTATTTGGAAAATATTTGGAAATGTTTAATGAAAATAAAAATTACACTTTAATAAGAAATTAAGATTTTTTAATAATTTACATTTTAATCATAAATTAAGAATAAAATATATTTTTTTTGAAAATTTATATTAAAATAATTAATTATATATATATATATATATATATATATATATATATAT
>CBVK0102102954.1:0-14938 GCA_900067695.1 Picea abies
AAAGAATAATTTGGAATATTACTTTCAAAAAAACACATGGATTGCATGAGTGAGTCATTATGCAATTTATATTACACAATACTATGACAACACTTATAAGATTTATGGATGATATCTTAAGACCATTTCTCGAACTTGTTTATTGTAGCCTCCTTGGAGTAACAACACAAAATTCGAAGGAGAACGTATAGTTATAGCATAGTGTTGCAGCAGAGTTACAACATAATTATAGTGAGTTGCAGCAGAGTTACAACATAATTATAGTGAGTTGCAACAGAGTTACAAAAAGTGTTGCAGCAGAGTTATAGCGAGTTGCAGCAGAGTAATAGTGAGTAACAACAAGCGGAGTAACAACACAAAATTCGAAGGAGAAAGTATAGTTACAACATAGTGTTGCAGCAGAGTTACAACATAGTTATAGTGAGTTGCAGCAGAGTTACAAAAAGTGTTGTAGCAGAGTTATAGCGAGTTGCAGCAGAGTAATAGTGAGTAACAACAAGTGGAGTAACAACACAAAATTTGAAGGAGAAAGTATAGTTACAACATAGTGTTGTAGCAGAGTTACAACATATTTATAGTGAGTTGCATCAGAGTTACAAAAAGTGTTGTAGTAGAGTTATAGTGAGTTGCAGTAGAGTAATAGTGAGTAACAACAAGTGGAGTAACAACACAAAATTCGAAGGAGAATGTACAGTTACAACATAGTGTTGCAACATAGTTATAGTGAGTTGCAGCAGAGTTATAACGAGTTGCAACAGAGTAATTTAATTGAACCAAGGTAATTCATGGGGTTAGAAAATTATTTAGGAATGAAGTGTCTCTTCAATGCACATTAGAAAAGGCAAGTATAACCTTTCAATTCATTGCAATTGAAAACCAAGTAACTGAAGCTTTGACTTGAAATAATTGTAATGCATCAATATCAAATCTAATGAAACTTGAAATTTCATTTGAAATCAAAGCAAATTCACATGATACACAATGGCAGAACCTTTGATACAATGAAGGAGTTGGATAACATAACACTTGAAAATTTTGTTTGTGCAATCATAATATACCCAAATAAGATAAGGATTTGTACATCATAGTTTAGGCATTGAAGTACTACATGAATTATTTGTTGGGAAAACAAAAAAAATTAACTCAAATCATAAGCTTTTATAATCCTTGTCAATTGATCCAAGTCACAACAAAGCCCAGACTTCATGTGAATGGTATCCTGCAACATTTTGATTCGGTAATCAAGTATGATAAATATATATAAAACCACATGGTCAATTTCCTTTAAGACCTTTGATGTTTTTATCTGACCATAGCTCTAAAGTTAAACTCTGATGTACTTTAAGAATATAAGGGCTTACCTACATCTAGCTCAAATTTTGGCAAATGGTTAAAACCTTACAAAACTTGTATATATATGCAAGTCTCGAGTCTTTGAGATGAGTGTAGGATTGAAGGAGGATTAAAGTATAAATTTCATAATTTTGTTGTTAAGAAAGGAGAGCCAAGAATAAGCTCATGTGGGAAGCTTGAAGTTGTAAAGTCGATATACATTTTAGAGTAAACTAGACTAAATAATATGGTAGTTTTTATACCATGTTGAAACATGAAAACAAGATGTAATTATCTTCTTTACTCATGTAAAGTTGCATTTTGGAACATCTACATTTATCATGTGTAGTAGATATAATAAATTCTCAAGAAACTTTTAATCCACACTCTAGATGATAATGGATATAAGTTGAAGATAATTCTATCCTTTATTTACAATTGCATGGGTATCCCAAGCATATAAATAAAACATGCAAGAATGATTATATTTTCAAGGCATTAGTGCAAGAATGAGAGGTGGATCCCCTTAAGATTTTCTTTAAGGGTTAGGAGTGGCTATCCCCTTAAGTTTTATCTTATCTAGGGTTTGGTCTATGGGTTAGAAGTGGATACCCCCTAGGCTCAAGACCTAGTTCAATTAATATTCTTTTCTAGACACATTAGAGAAAGTGGGATGACACCTAGGGTTTATGAGTGGATAAAATTTAGTGGTTTTCCTTTGAAATTTGACTTGGTTTGTATCAGCAATGCAATGATTGTAGGTAGCTGGAGTATGAATGCGCAGAACATTGATGGAGGAATCACGTTGGAGTAGATGGCATTTCATTTTGACTGTTTACATTTACCAATCCATCCTCCGCTAAATTCACCGCCATCTACTGAAACTTCACTAAATTCACTGCCATCTGTTGAAACTCCACTACATTCACCACCATCTGCTGAAACTCAGCTACATTCACCACCATCTACTGAAACTCCACTACATATGCCACTAGAACCACTGAAACTCCACTAGAACTCTGCTAATCTTGGTGTCTCCGTACTAAATTATACTAAAGGACAATGCTGAATCACTGTCAAATCGCTGTCAAGTTAATTAAGACTCTCAATTTCTCTCATGTGGTAAATAGAAGAACATTGGCAACCGCCATCTCTCACGCATGGCATTATTTGTCACGCGAGTCTCTCCACAGACATGATGGCTTGCCAATGAGAGAAATAGGGGAGCGACGAACACATCAGCACAATCTAACCGATAAGTAATCTAGGTAAGTCATCCTCGTTTACGTGTTAAGTTGTGAATGGATGTGATGAAGGAATAATTATTACCTCTGCGTTCGATTGCTCCTGGATTTGGAAACAGAGACTTTGCTATTCTTTTTTGTGAAAAACTGGAAAATTTGAATGCTATACGCCAAGACCCAGAAGTGTATTTCATTTTTGAAAATGCAGGATGGATTGTTTACATTGAGAAACTACAGGGGTTCAATGAAAATGATGCACTAGAGTTTGCCAGGAATTTGGATGGTGAACAGTCTATGGTCTAAGGAATGAGAATACCTGTAACAGAGGAAATTATTGCAGAAGTTACCCATCTGCCCAGAACTGGAGAACAATGGTTCATTCGTAAGACTCCACTTCCCACTGCTAAAGATGAATTTTTGAGAGAAGGAGAGGTTGTGCGGCCACGAGGAAAAGGAGTGGCATTGGAGTCTCTGCCACATCCCTGGGATAATGTCACTGAGTTTGTAAAAAGATACATTACTTGTGCGGGAAGATATAAGGTTGTTTTCAATTTAGATTTTATTCTGTTATCTCATCTACGCCATCAAAATCTTATTAATATTCCCTATTATCTATTAAAATCCCTGCATAATATGGCACATTATGCTAGGACTTATAGAGTACCAGTAACCTGTTTAACACATCATGGATTGATCAATTTGTTAATAAAACGGGTAGAGGGGTTACCTAATGAACTGCAACCAGAGGATCATGTTGAGTTGGGAAATCCACCTAGGGGCGTTCTTGAGGAAAATGACGAACAAGTAGAAATACCCCAATATGATCAGTCTGAGTCAACTGAAGAAACATGGGATGGGGTTATAGTCAAAATCCCGGAGGCAATGGAAGAAGATAAGGGAAGTCTTGGATTATTACAAGAGTATGATAATTCAGATGAGGCTACAAAAATGAAGACTGTCGAAGACGACAATGGAGAAAAAGAATAAGAATCATCCGCTCTGCGTGATGATTCTTCCAAGAATTTACCACATAAAGAAACAATTCAAATTCCTGAGAACCCTTGCACAGATGACTTACAATCATATATAGTAATATAAGAAGAAACTGCACCCTCAGCATGGAGAAAAATGAAGTCTACTTCTTTTGTTTCTACCTTTCCCAGAAGAAGAAGAACTAGAGCAACAGTTGCAGCAGAAGCAACTCGGCTCAAAAACATAAACATAGAAATTCCAGTTCTTCACCCACTCTCACCACTGTGTCCTAACTCAGATAATGTGACTGTAACATAAGAACTAGTCAACAGCCCAACAAAAGAAAATGATGTTGTAACTATCACACAAGAACCAGTTAACAACATAGGAATGGAAGCAAATGATGCGAATGTGGGACATAAGAAAACCTCTACTAATACATAAGAACCTGCTACTGAAAATGAGGAAGAAGGATAGAGGCATAAACAAGAAGATGGAAGTCAAATTGCTACATTGGTTGCAGAAAATGAAATGCTGTGAGATGAAATCAAACATCTTCAATTAGAACTAGAAGCAGTCAAAAGGGCTAAGATGGAAGCTTGCACCTTAAGTGTTTTATCTAGGTCTGCTAAACTAGTAGGGAAGTCCAAAGATGAAACAAAATTTGGAGATGACGAGTATATGTGCAAGGAATGTGGAGACTTATATACAGGAGCTGGTTATCAAGTAATTCAAGTACCAAGAGACACTGTAACACAAGAACCAGTGACCAACGTTATGCAATCTGAAAGTGTTGCTACTGCAACACAATAACCTGCATTCAAAACGATGAATCAAGAAACACAGAATGAAAATCCTTCAGAGTTGCTTGATGCAATTACACAAACCGATGCTCCTTGTGAACTAGTTGATGAAGTTATTCAGACAGAACCTTGGTTAATGGAGGCAGAAGCTGCAAAATGGAAACAACAAGCTCTTTTGGTAAAGGCTGGTATGATTCCATTAACAACACATGAGAGAACTGTCCAGTAGTTAAGAGAGAAATGGGCTCAAGAATTAACAACTTGGATTCATAAATGGGAGGATTTGCAAACTGACTTGAAAGAGTTGAAGAATTTAAAACAAAGTGTGGGAGAGCTGCAGAAAAACATAAAAACAATGTATAACTTGGTGGAGCAGGTACTAATTTGCAGAAGTCCCTCTCCCTCTTACTCTATCTTTCTTTATGAGCAGATGACTCTTTTTAAGATAAAAGTTGTTAAAGAAGGTAGACCCCATAAGATAGCACTCAATTTTGATTTTATGGATACCTTCTCTCATAGTGAGATTGAAGAACAACATTTACTCTGTGAACTTTACTTGCATGAGTTTGCTTGTCCTATGGACAGAAGATATAATATCACACCTTTGGTTGGGGATATTCAGATAAGAGCTTTCACCTCTTTTGTCAATAATCATGTTACATGGAGAAATTCTTTTCAGACAGTTCGTAAAAATGAAGTAAATGCTTCCTTATGGATAAGAGGTGAACCACTTGATGCCAACACCATTATTAAAAATCACCAGGATCTTCTTTCTCAGCCTGAATGGGCCAACCGAATAACAAAAATCCAAAGAATGATGATTGAATCATGCAGATGCACTATTTTAAAACAACAATCATTGGCCTTGAATGGTAGCAAATCCAGATGGGAGGTATCCACAAATGCATTGAGATTAAGGGATCCATATCATTATGGGAACTTTACCTATGCCCTATCAAGAATTGAAGGATATATCAATTGTGTGAAATCAAGGGGAGCAAGATGGCTAGGTCTGAAGTTTCATTTTCCCCTCATATGGATGCCTCTAGAAAAGTATCAGCCAAAGTTTAGAATAACCAAGAAGATGGAGAAGTAGTGTTGGGAAAGGATTGCTGAGACAAATGGTTTCAGGAAAGAAACAGAAAAGACAGAAGGGTCTTACAGTTTCAACAATTTGCATTGGAGTGGCCAGTTGCTCGATCCAAATTCAGATTCAGAGTGAGTAAGAATTGCATGAGGACATGAAAAATGCATAGTTGGGGGGAGATGTTGGGTGACCACATTGCCCTTTTTCCTATCATTTTTCAACCTTTTTCCTTCATGATTTATCTAATTAATCCTATCATATTCTAAGCCTTATTGCAAAATCATCCATTCCTAAAACAGGTACTTGCTATTGATTCCTTTATCATATTTATGCATAAGTTACATGTGAATTTGGATGATGTAACCTATTTCGGGCTGATGATAATCAATTAATGTAGAAGACTGCAGTTTGTTGAAACAGAGGAAGAATGATGCTCATAGTTATGTTGCCACTGGAATATTGGAATGTAACACGCTGTTGTTTTACCATTGTTGAAACTCTGGAGCCATTGATAGGAACAATTGCTGAAACACTGGGACTGAAGAAGAAGGTCGTTACCAAGTGGAATGAGGATTCGCCCAGCTACTTATTAGAAGAAATCTTGCAAGAACAAAAGCTAGAACTGATATTTCTCTTGTTTTTACTATTCTTGATTTTCAAGTTGCATAAACGATTCTTTGTAATTAATGGAACAACTTGAGAATCGAGAGATTATCAAGACTGTTCCTAAAAACAAGATCTCTCCCTAGATAGTATAACAATTGCAGCTTTAAAAAGAAAACTTGAATCATTGTAGAAAAAAAGAATTGGAGATTGATGTATGATGAAACAGTGTTCCAGTGATAAAAATACTGCTATAACTTGAATTCAGAATTAATGAAGGAACACCAATGATTTTGGCATAACATGTATGTTGTGAGATTCAGCGTTTAACAGGTAAATTTGTTAAGAGGTCAGGGCCCGCCTCCTATACAGAGTCCAGCCTTTGCAACTAGAATAGGATTTAATTTACATTTCATAGTTTTCTATGTGTGTGTGCATATTTGGTACTGGTGTTAGAGTATTCTAAATCTGTGTTTAGATTGTTTTATATAGTCACTTTGAATATATGGTGTGTAAATCTCATGAGAATTGTGGTGTGAATAGAAAAGTTGTCTTGTTAAGAAATATCGTTGGGAGTAATTAGATTTATTTTTCAAGTGTGAAGGAAGATTTACATTTCTGTAATTAGATTCTTACTTCTGCAATAGTGAATAGACTTCGGATTCTGCAAAAGTAATTAGGAATTTCTTTTCTGCAAAAGTAAGTAGGAATTTCTTTCTGCAAGTAGATCATGATTTCTAGATTAATGATTTTGATTTATTCTGAATTAATTGTAGTTTTCATTGAGTCTTAGTCAGTGTGTTCAATTCAATAAATCCAGTGAGAATTCTTTCTAGAGAGTTAGGAATTGTTTCAAGCATGATTTTTAGGTGCGAAGTTCAGATTCTTTGTGCCTAGCATAGACAGTGCATGGTTGCTTTTGAAATAACAAGACTTTCCTGGGTTGACATTAAATGGATTGTGAATTTTAGTTGTTGAATTAAGTAGACAATTAAAGTAGACAACATTTTTAGTGAGAAGGAACAAAAAATTGTGAGCGGTCACTTGCTTATTTATCTCTAGAATTCCATAAAATGGAATTGAGTGGTTTTTAATGAACAAGGTGGTACTCACAAATAGAATCCATGTTGATGTTGAAATTTTTCTAGTGAGTAACAAGAGTAGACATAAACAAACCCAGTGAAGCATTTGACCAAATTCCAAAGGGGTTGGAATGGAGATGCAGAAACATGCCAAAATCCTTTATTCCAAGAGTATTTTTGGGGATTTTTGGGATATTTGATGGATAAAAAGGGACCTAATATCACCAAACTAGAAAAATTATACTAGTCAACATTTTGTTTCCTCGATAATTCAGATGACTTTGTTGTATTGAAGACTTTCCAATTTTGCTCCATTTGAGAGAGCCATTTCAGATAAAAAAATTCCAAGTCTCGAGAAAGTGCAAAAGAGGGCAATGTTGAAAATTATCGATTGATGTAGAAATTGACAAGAACATCAGTTTACCAATATGAAAGTTTCTATGTATTCATAAGCATGATTATTATATACACCTCCTACACAGTTTTTCTTAGTTATTGATATATTTTCAACTAAATATGACAAAATTTGGTCTCCATGGTTGATTGTACCAATCACAAAAGTGCACAAATTCGGTAAAAATGACAAATTTAGAGAGCCATAACATTCAACCCAGACCCAAACATCGATGCAGAGTATGAGGGATATCAGAGTTATAGCGAGTTGTAGTAGAGTAATAGTGAGTAACAACCAGTGGAGTAACAACACAAAATTCGAAGGAGAAAGTACAGTTACAACATAGTGTTGCAGCATAGTTATAGTGAGTTGCAATAGAGTTACAGAAAGTGTTGCAGTAGAGTTATAGTGAGTTGCAGCAGAGTAATAGTGAGTAACAACAAGTGGAGTAACAACACAAAATTTGAAGGAGAAAGTACAGTTACAACATAGTGTTGTAGAAGAGTTACAACATAGTTATAGTGAGTTGCAACAAAGTTACAGAAAGTGTTGCAACAGTTATAGCGAGTTGTAGCAGAGTAATAGTGAGTAACAACAAGTGGAGTAACAACACAAAATTCGAAGGAGAAAGTACAGTTACAACATAGTGTTGCAGCAGAGTTACAACATAGTTATAGTGAGTTGTAGTAGAGTTACAGAAAGTGTTGCAACAGAGTTATAGCGAGTTGCAGTAGAGTCATAATTGTATTGTCATAAATATTAGGATAGAACGTTTCTATGACAATCACATGAAAGATATTGTACATAGGATATAGTAGTGACCATGAAACATAGGTCAATTCCCCCCTTAAACCCCTTTACATTTCCCATCTAGTAGACTCATAGCTCCATCGGTGTTTTCTCCGACCAATAAGCCTTGGAACCTTTCATTAAATTCAAAATGATCATGTTTATATGTCTTTAAAATTGCATGTTAAGTTTACCTTACAACATGAAGAAAATCATAGTAATGAAAAACATAATTACAATATAAGCAAGATCAAGTTCAAAGGATTGATAATGGGATATTACAAAGACCTAGGTTTCAATGGTGGAAATGAAAATTCCACAAACAATAAGACCACATTTGTGAAACCAAAAGATGTAGAATAATTGGACTGCTCATCAATAGAAAACGTTCCAGTCGATGAAGGTGGTATCCCACTACTACCTCGACCTTCTTGTGGTGGATCAAAGAAGGGTAGTGATGAGAAGAGCTCAAAAAATTATCCTTTATTGTCACTCAAAAGAAGAAGAAATCCAATCGACAGAGGCAAGAAGGAGAATAAGACCAAAAGGTTTGCATCAAACAATACATCCTTGTTTGTCACTACTATGGGAAGAAAGGCCATAGCACTACTAACTATTGGTAATAAAAGGTATGTTCATTATGTGGGAAGAAATACCATCAGGTGGCATCTTTTTGGGAAAATAAAACCATGTGACCAAATATATGTTTATTTCAAAGGAGGAATGTCCATTGAGTTGAGTTTTTCTTAGTTATTGATATATTTTCAACCAAATATGACAGAATTTGGTCTCCATGGTTGATTGTACCAGTCACAAAAGTGCACAAATTCAGTAAAAATGACAAATTTAGAGAGCCATAACATTCAACCCAGACCCAAACATTGATGCAGAGTATGAGGGATATCAGAGTTATAGCGAGTTGCAGTAGAGTAATAGTGAGTAACAACACAAAATTTGAAGGAGAAAGTATAGTTACAACATAGTGTTGCAGCAAAGTTACAGCATAGTTATAGTGAGTTGCAGCAAAGTTACGACATAGTTATAGTGAGTTGCAGCAAAGTTACAAAAAGTATTGCAGCAGAGTTATAGCGAGTTGCAGTAGAGTAAAAGTGAGTAACAACAAGTGGAGTAACAACACAAAATTCGAAGGAGAAAGTACAGTTACAACATAGTGTTGTAGAAGAGTTGCAACATAGTTATAGTGAGTTGCAGCAGAGTTATAGAAAGTGTTGCAACAGAGTTATAACAAGTTGCAATAGAGTAATAGTGAGTAATAGAAAGTGGAATAATAGTACAAAATTCGAAGGAGAAAGTACAGTTACAGTATAGTATTGCAGCAGAGTTATAACATAGTTATAGTGAGTTGCAGCAGAGTTACAGAAAGTGTTGCAGTAGATTTATAGTGAGTTGCAACAAAGTCATAATTGTATTGTCATAAATATTAGGATAAAACATTTCTATGACAATCACATGAAAGAGATTGTACATAGGATATAGTAGTGACCATGAGACATAGGTCAATTCCCCCCTTAAACCCCTTTACATTTCCCCTCTGGTGGACTCATAGCTCCATCATTGTTTTCTCCGACCAATAAGCCTTGGAACCTTTCATTAAATTCAAATTGATCATGTTTATATGTCTTTAAAATCGCATGTTAAGTTTACCTTACAACATGAAGAAAATCATAGTAATGAAAAACATAATTACAATATAAGCGAGATCAAGTTCAAAGGGTTGATAATGGGATATTACAAAGACCTAGGTTTCAATGGTGGAAATGAAAATGCCACAAACAATAAGACCACATTTGTGAAGCCAAAGGATGTAGAATAATTGGCCTACTCATCAACAGAAAAATTTTCAGTTGATGAAGGTGGTATCCCACTATTACCTCGGCCTTCTTGTGGTGGATCAAAGAAGGGTAGTGATGAGAAGAGATCAAAAAATTATCCTTTACCATGACTCAAAAGAAGAATAAATCCAATCGATAGAGGCAAGAAGGAGAATAAGACCAAAAGGTTTGCATCAAACAATACATCCTTGTTTGTCACTACTATGGGAAGAAAGGCCATAACACTACTAACTATTGGTAATAAAAGGTATGTTCATTATGTGGGAAGAAATACCATCAGGTGGCATCTTGTTAAGAAAATAAAACCATGTGACACAAGATATTTTTATTTCAAAGCAGGAATGGCCATTGAGTTGAGCTCAATTTGCATCAAAACTTGCATAGAATAACTATCAAAGGATAAGCTATCATTGGAAGTTAATATTATCATTGGAATTTTGGTCTTGAGAAATCTTATGAGAATTAGAGGGTTGTATAAAACTATTTTTGTGAGCATATTTAGTGATTGGCCAATAAAACTTAGTTGCAAACACATATTTACATTCTTGTTACCTTTTGGTTGAGATAAGAGTCCATTGAATACCACTACATAGACCAAACTAAAAATTTAGTTGGTTGTTGGAGAATGCTTACCAATTAGAAATGCATTGGGTCGAGTTCTACACATTTTGAGAGAAAGTTATACAAGGACATTATATTCCTTTTTCCCTTTATTTCACTTCTATTCTCTTCCAAATATTTCTAAAAGTCCCAAGGGATATGAGAAATGTTGTGTTTAGATGACATTGAAATCAATGGAAAGAGGTCAGGAAGTCAAAAAATAGGAGAAAGAGGTCATACCATTTCCTCCGGTCGTGTGCCCTCCTCCGGTGCAAAACCATGTTCCCTCCTCCTCTGCAAATCATGTGCCCCAGCCTCTACAAATCGTGTGCTCTCCTCCTCTGCAAATCATGTGTTCTTCTCCTCTGCAAATCGTGTGCCCTCCTTCTTCTCCCATCCTCCAAATCTGTCCTCCAAATCGTAACCTGCGTGCTCCAAATCCTCCTGCGCGTGAGTGATAATGGTCAGACTGTGGTGTGCGTGCGTGGACTGTGGCGGCATGGACTGTGGTGTGCGTGCATGGACCGTGGAGTGATAATGGTTATGGACTGTGTGTATTGCCTTTGCAGTAGGCCACACGATTTTGAACTGAATTTAAATTTCATTTTTTTAGTGGGAATTCTCCCCAAAATCCATTAGGAATATTGTTAGAAGTCATAGTTCCCCATTATTGATAGGAACATTAATCGTAGAACATTGTCAAAAAGGGTTTTGACACATTTTAAGTCTACCCAAATCATCAAAACAAAAAAAGTGAGTTGATTAGGATAGAATTTTACCTCACCGGAAAAATTAACTAGCCAAAAAAGTTGAATTTGTCCACTTATTAACTCACCCCATAATATATATTTTCATATTAGGAAAGGCAAGGCAAGATGGAATTTTAACACACACCTAAAGGGGAAGGGTGGGGTTTAGGGTTTAATTGAAACAAGAGTTGGAAAGTATGAATTAATTGAAGTCCCTTATGAAACAAGAGTTGGAAAGTATGAATTAATTGAAGTCCCTAGTTTCCTTTTGAAATTAACCTACACAACTTTTTAACAAATGTGTCATAAGTACAATTGATGATGGACATAACTACATCATTGGTATGATTAGGTGCAGTCGCGTAGGGCTCCTCTTGGTTTCGAGAATAGTCATTCTCTACTAAATAGGGGCAACCACATGAAGGTGGAAGCTCTAATTATGCGCCCCCCCCCTCACATCACTCTCAATTTCCCCATAGTACCTAATTTGAAATTATAAATAACATGTATCATATACTATATTATACAATATAAAAACATATAAAGATCATATAAAAGATATAAACACATACCTCTTCTTTTCAACATGAATTAAATATCAATCATCTTCTTCTTCATCCAACTCAACATCTGTATCAGGATCTAGTTCAGAATCGATATTGGTGAAAGGATCATTCCTATCAACATCATCATCAACATCATTTTCACTACTATAGTTATTGATACCGTCAATGAGATCGTCGTCTCCTACTTTTGGATGATCAACCTCATCAAATTCTTCGTTTGACACATCGACTACATGAGGCACCTACTCCTGATATTCATAATCATGATCTTCTTCCTTGTTATTATCTTCATCCTCGGCTACATGATTGTACTTTACTGGTCTTCCTCTTGGATCATATCTAACAACGTATGAACAACCTGCTTTACCAGGTACCTCTGAGTAAAATACTTGCTCACATTGAATTGGAAGAACATAAGGCTCCATACCCGGTTCAAATGCCCTTGTATTAACCATGGTAAATCCATTATCATGCTCAATAACAGTTCTTTCAGGATCACATTCATGAATCCGTAGCCTGTACCATTTAACCTCAAACAAAACAATTTTAAAGGAATTAAAATCACACTCAATTATATCCTCCAAAAGGCCATAGTACCTATTCTCAGTTTCTTCCGGATTTCTGTCACTTCTAGAGGAAATTTTGGTGACCTTAAACACTGCAGTTATCCCACAATATGAGGTTTTCATCTTATCATCCAACATTTTGATACGAAATTTATGACCATTACACCACATAGCTTTGTGATGTTTCAACTGCAACATGGAAAACAAGTAAAAAATAAATTACGAATTAATAATCCTCATATAGGACTTACTATATATATATTTCAATAATTAAACAAACCAAATACATTGAAAAATTGGGAAAAAACTAGGAAAATGTGGGTAACAAATATAAATTGTCTGTTTATCTTTTAAACCAAAGGCTAAATCAACTTCCCTTGATGTAAGATCAGGAAATTGATCTCGATGACGATGCGTTGTTTTAATCATCTTACTCACCCCTTCCTAAGATAACCTACCAAAGTATTCTTCAATATATTCTATCCAATCCTCCATCCAATCAAGGTTGTTTGCAATGTATAAATGTAAAGAATCCCACTCTCGAGCAACTATATGATAGCGTAAAAATTTAATATCATTAATTAGTTATTGTTAATAAATGAATAATTTAATAGATGTGTAATATATTAAATCTACGTCAACATGATCTAATAATTACTTTTCACAGTCCTCATTTTACCTTTCTCCAATAGTATCTCCCCTTCAAATTTGTTGACGGAGTCGAGATGCCAAATGCGAGACACATTCATATTTTTTGCTAATCTAGGTAGATATTGACTAATATACACCATGCATTGATATACCATATATCCCTCAACCATAGAACCCTTCGGATGTGCTCTTTGTCTAACAAAAGCCTTCAATGACTTCAACTGCCTCTCCACCATCCACATCGACCTTGTGTGTACGAGTCCACATAATTCAATCTCCTCAACTTGGTGTATGAGGTAGTGTTCTTGTGCATTAAAAAATGTTGGAGGTAGATATTGTTGCATTTGACACATTAGTCGGGGAATTTTTCTCCTCCAATACCTTATATCTTCTTTATGGATTTCTTTTGATGATAGCCACCTACAAATGTCAATGCAATAAGAAAATATCAAGGCATACATAAATTGCAGATAAAAGATAATATGTCAAATATAAGTTCGAATACAAATCACATAAGAAGTACATTTTCATTATAAAACAATACTTACCTCATGTATTTTCCAAGTACATAAATAATTTGTTTTATGTTGTTGTCAAAGTCGTCTGAGAGAGATAAAGGTAGAACATACTGTAACAAAAAAAATAAATTTATTATTTGTTTCCAAAAAATGCATACCAATAAGAAAATATATTATAACCTACTAATTACCTTAATGAATGTATGCCATTCATGTGTTTTAACCCCGCCAAAATCACCTTTTTTAGTTAAGATATTTTGTATGTTCGACGAAAACCCCGTCGGAAACCTAATTTTTCGAATGACCTCTTTTACAATATTGTTTTGTTGCTCCGTCAATAACCAAGGAAGACTATTATTTTGTTCACGACCATCGCCATTAGAATTAATAATAACACTTTGCAAGGCGTGATTAGCTTCCCAGATGTCACAACAAATCTTTCCAATTCTCTATTTGCCAGTCCTTCCATCTAATATTCAACATAACAATTCTGTTATGTTCTTCCCGATATGCATTGTATCAAACAAATGAACTATTTTTAGGTGCTCGTAGTGTGGCAATCTACTGAATTGCATTGGGTAACTTTTCATTCCTCATGGAAGCCCATTCATGCCTTAATGACATTCATGAAACATCAACAAATTGAAATTAACACTAATTAATGGGACAAAATGAAATTAGTACTAATTAAATTAGCCAAAGATTTATATAATAGGTCATACATAAATAATTTGCATACCTTGACGATTTCTAATATATTCCAACTTCCATAGGCGAAGTGTCATTCTTCATGGTTTTTTTCCATTTTCTTCTTTACCATTGAACTTTGCTTTGTTTGTAGTTCGATAACTATGGTTCTTAGGCAGAAAGTGCCTATACTCATCAAACACTTCCTTTGCTAAACTCCTTGAATGACGAGATTTTAACCTAGGACCACAAACTGGGCATGCAAATTTACCCTTTGTTTGAAGACCTACAAGATATATGAATAAATGTAGCATCAAATTAGAGTTACAATTAAAAATAATGCATGATTTTTTCAAAAAAGATATATAATATTAAATCACAAAAATAAAGTAACAATATTCCACAAAAATGTGTTAACCCGGGAGCATCATGAATTGTCCAT
>CBVK0102102956.1:0-16024 GCA_900067695.1 Picea abies
TCCATAGAATATACTAACTATATCCAAAAACCAAAGACATGAAATATGGTATAACTACACATATTATATAAATATATTATCAAGGAAAAAATAATCTAAATGCAATTTGGACATTTGAAAAAAAAATTACAAGTTAAATGAGTACATCAATAAAAAATAACATACTAACCTTGCAAGTTCAAAATCCGAGCTATGTAAATCGAGAATTGGATTTGTTCAACCAGTGGGTGACGGAAAAAATAAATAGCTCAAACAAAAGCCAAGAAAAATGTCGCAACTATAGCAATTGTGTCGCAAAGTCTCTTAAAGTCACGTATATATAGATAAAATAGTCAACTTGCCGTTAACACCGACCAATGAGATAGACAAAATTTTCGTCGCTATTGCCACGAAAGTTTGTAGCTATAGCGACAAAAATGCCGACTAGGTTAAATTAAGATTTTCGTCGATATTGCGATGAACATTCGTGGCAATAGCAACGAAAATCCTGCCCTGTTTAAAAAAAAAATGAAACTAGTGGAAGCGTGGAAAATTTTCATGGAATAATCTGCCCATATGTAGTAGTGCATGGAAAGTCTCATGGAAAGAATGTTCATGGAAAACAAGTCTGCCACCAGGGAGAAAAACAATTTCCAACCTAGAAATCAAAATTTTAGGAGAGCTTCAGTCCCGCAAATCAGGAAAAGTGACCAAAGAGACCAAGGTGATCAACAAATAAGGCCTTTGTTCCAAAACAATTATGCTAATGAAGAGTTTGATCAAATGATCCAAGACCAAATGCATTGTTGTGACGATACAGATACATATGTGTTCTTAACAAAAGGAGAACACAGTTAGTTTATGGATGCGAATAATGGCTTTATGCTGGAACAGGGTGATGCATTGTCTTCAGAAACAAATGAGTTCAGGAAGGGATATCACAATGCAATCATGTAGTTTCAGAAGAAATATAACCTTAGAAGCAAAAAGACACCCGCAGAGCTTCCGAAAGAAAATTCTGCAAAGGAACCCCAGGTGAACACTCCTTCTTCTATCCAACCAAAGAAAGATAGTTCATCAAGGGATGCGATGGAGAAAGGGACATCAAAAGAAGAATCCATAAAGAAATCACCTGAGGCAAGTAAGGAAACAGGGATCAAAGTGGTAGATAAACATCCTCCTCCTTTTAATTTTGAGAGCGAAATGGACAAAATCAAAATCTTTGTTCCGTTTAATGAGCTAATCAAGAAGGCAGAGTATAGAAACCAAATCATTAAGATGTTGAAAATGGAACAAGCTCATGACACCTTGAATATCCAAGATGACCACCCTGCTATCTTATTTGGTCTGCGCATAGAAGAAAGTGGTGATACTGATGATGTTCCTCCTTTCTATGTTAGCCTCAAAATTCATGACATGACTCTACATAACACCATGTTGGGTTCAGGTGCATCACATAAACTCATGCCAAAGGTGGTCATGGATGAGTTAGGCTTGGACATCACAAGACCTTATAAATATCTTTTCTCTTTCGAATCAAGAAAGGAGAAATGCTTTGGTTTTATCAAATACTTGGTCGTTTCATTATCTCAAATTCCATCGAAGAATATGGTCATGGACATGGTGGTTTCCGACATTCCCCCAAAGTTCAGCATGTTGTTATCTAGATCTTGGGCCGCACAATTAAAGGGAACCTTGCAGATGGACATGTCTTATGATACCATCCTTGTTTTTGGCCAAGAAAGAGGACTGTACAGAGAGGTGTTGCTCAAGTACATGGTGAGTAGAAAAACCCAACCGAATAATCATCCTATTTACTTTGTCGACACCGAAGTCGACTCCTCCATTTTTTATAATGACTTGAGTTTTGAAGAGGGGGATCAAACAACTGTCATGACTATCGGAGACAAGGTAGAGAATCGAGCAGAGGAATGTGCAGATCATAGAAACCGCGCAAAAAATGAGATTTGGAATATGAGCTTTGACGACGTTGTCAGCAGGGAGGGAGTCGGAGCTAGTGTGTGGATAAACCCTCCAAAAGTGGGTACAAAACTCCGCTCTTATAAGATCTCCTTTGATTGTACAAATTACATGATAGATTCTGAGGCCTTAATTTTAGGTTTGAGAACTTTAAAGGAATTGGGCACTAAAAGGATAGCGGTGCATGGAGACTCTGAGCTCATCATAAATCAGGTGAAATGTGTATACCAGTCCAAGCATCCTAGACTAAGAGCATATATAAATCTAGTGATATATCTCCTTGAGGAGTTTTCAATGTACAAATTGTCAGTGATTCCCAAGGGGAAGAAGCAAATTGCAGATGCCCTGGTCACCTCAGCTTCGATGTTCGAAATTATGATTTTTCCCAATAGGAAGTATAAAACTGAAGTCAAACACAAGCCCACAGTACCATATAACATCAAATATTGGCAAGTGTTTGAATATGATAAACAGGTTGAGATATTCCTCCAAATGAGCGACAAGTTTGCTAACGTTAATATTGATGATGAAAGTGGTTACGAAGAGGATGAAGACACAACTTTGTGCAATAACGAAGACCCCTTTTAGAATCAAATAGCTGGAATGGATATATTGCAGCTAAAAAACAAAATCATCCCCAAAGGTTTGGTCCCACTAGAAAAATTATTTGATGAAAATGATGTAGCGAGAAATCCTAGAATCACTTCAAATGATGAAGATATCAAGGATTACAACATCGATGCTCAAGAGAATCCTAATATAATCAGTATATCAAAAACAATAAGCCCATAAATCAAACAAAGGTATATCAACCTCATGAAATATTTCCCTAATGTTTTTGCATGGAGTTACAAAGACTTGAACGTTTATGACACTGGAGTAATTCAACATGTGATCCCCATCAAAGAAGATCAGACACCTTTCAAACAAAATTTGAGATGAATCAACCCTTTTCTTCTGCCACTAATTGAAAAGGAAGTAAAGAAACTATTTGATGCCAAAATTATTGCGTCCTTGAGATTTTCAAAATGGGTGGCTAACCTTGTGCATGTAAGGAAGAAAAGCGGCGAAATAAGATTATGTGTATACTTTAGGAATTTAAACAGGGTGTCTGTCAAATACAACTATCCACTTCCTAATATGGATCATATCCTATAGAAGGTGGTTGGATCATATCCTAATATGGTCATATCACGGTGTTTTCTGATTCCGGTGAACAACACCTAGATCATCTAAAGAAAGTCTTCCAGAAATGAAAAAAGATTGGCATCTCATTAAATCCGAAAAAATAAAACTTCAGGATGCAAGAAGGAAATATTATTGGACACATCATCTCAAAGGAAGGCATAAATATAGACCCCAACAGGGTGGAAGGGATTATGAATATTGACACTCCTAGGATCAAGAAGTAGGTGTAGTCTTTCCTAGGAAAGGTAAATTTTCTGAGGAGGTTCATTTCAAATTTGTCCGAGATTATAAAGCACATCACGAATATGCTCAGGAAAGGTAATGAGATAAAGTGGAATCTTGAATCCAGGAAGTATTTCGAAGATATCAAGGTGGAACTAAACAAAGCTCCAGTGTTGGCCAGCCCAGATTTCACAAAGAACTTTATCCTATTTTCTTTTTCCTCAGAACACACCATCGTCAATGTCTTGTTACAGAAGGATAAGATGAATTTCGAAAACACCATATCTTATTTCAGCAGAACATTTAGAGACTCCCCACTAAGGTATGATATCATGGAAAAACAATCGTATTCCTTGGTTAAGTCCCTCAAGGAATTCAAAACTTATATACTGCATTCTTGTGTCATTTATTATGTTCCTAGCAATTCTATGAAGGATATATTGAGTCAGTCTGATCCTGAAGGGAGAAGGGCTAAATGGATCATAGTGATGTTGTAATATGACCTTGAAATCAATCCCATAAAGCTGATTAAGGTTCAGGGGCTAGAAAAATTAATGGCGCAGTCGAACTGTGATGTTTTGGGAATAAATTTTGTTGTTGATCTATCTGATACTCCACAAGACGAAATGGTGTTGCAGGTGTCTCGGAAATTCATCGGTTTTCCTTGGTACGCTAACATTATTTACATGTTAAGGAATTTACAAGCTCCTACAGGATTGAGAAAAACCAAATCCAGATTTTTGAAGTTGAAAGAAGCTAATTTTTTCATCCTGGACAATTCTCTGTATTGGAAGGATCCAGGAGGGATCTTGTTGAATTGTTTGTTGGAGGAAGATACATAATGATCTATCAAGGAGTTCCATAGAGGATATTGCAGGGGGAAGCATTATTGGAATACCATTGAGCAAAAAATATTGAGGGCGCAATATTATTGGCCCAACGTTTTTGCAGATGTATACAAGGAAGTGTCAAGTTGCCACGAGTGTCAGATATTTAAGGGGAAAAGAAAGTTGCAACCCCTACCTCTAAGGCCTATCTCTGTCGAAGCACCGTTTATGCAATGGGATCTAGATTTTATAGGAGAGATTCATCCTCCATATTTGGCTCAGTATAGATGGATACTGACAACTAGGGACTACTTCACCAAGTGGATATAAGTGGTCCTCACAAGGAAAGATACCGACACAGTTATCATTCAGTTTTTAGAGACTAATATATTGTCTAGATTTGGTTTCCCAGTCAATATTATCACTGACAATGTGATGGATTTTAGGCCCAATAAGATGGAGAATTTCTGTAGTGATTACAACATAACTCTGGGACATTCTACGGATTATTACCCACATGGTAATGGATTGGCAAAGTCATCTAACAAAATTTTAACCAAAATTATTAAGAAACTTATGAATGACAACAAGAAGGCTTGGCACAAAAATATTATCTATGCGCTATGGGATGACATAATCACTACCAAAAAGTCCATCTCCACATCTCCTTTCCAAATTGTATATGGCGCAGAGGCAATTTTCCCCACCTTATTGAGATTTCCAGTCGGGAGATTGTTGCAAGAGAAAGAAGCCAAACCAAATGATGCTCAAAGGAGGATAAACCAATTGGTCCATGTGCATCAAATGAGGGAATAAGTCTTCAACAAATCACAACTTCACCAAGATAGAATGAAGAGGATTTTCGATAAGCACACTAAGTAGGAGCATTTCAAGGTAAATGAACTGGTGTTGAAGTGGGACGCGAGGAATGAAGACAAAGGGAAGCATGGAAAGTTCGATCATATTTGGATGGGGTCATTCAGGATTGTCGTGTATCACAGGAACAATGCATGTTTTCTACAATAACTTAATGGAGAGCTCATTGGAAGGGGGGCTGTGAATGACAGGTTCCTCAAACATTATCTAGTTTAGTAATTCTTTTTCAGTTTGTCGTGTCATTGTAAATAGCCATTTTTATAATTTCAAGGAAGGCATTTCGAGTCAGTTTCACCAGAAAATTGAATCCCAAAGTGAAGGCCCTAAGTTTATGCTGAGTCTAGTCGTAACTGTGTCAAGAGGGTCTGGGATGAGTATTTTTCATTTTCTTAGAGTCTGTAAATCAAACAAAGCCCAATGTTCAAGAACCTGGTATGTTGTTATTTTCCACCTCACCGAGAGGATAACATCCCCATTGGAGCCAGTTGTTAACATCATAATTTTACAGTTAGATTCAGTCCTAGATGAGTCGTAGTTCGTGTGTCAAAGCGTGTGAAGTTAGAAAGTGGTGGGTCTGACCCTTGGAGTCGGGAAAGGGAGTTGTAATTATTCATGTGTGACTTGTAAAGGCTCTTTTCCCGTAAGAGCGAGTCCTTTCAAAAAGAAGGAATTTACATACCAGAGGTCGAGGAAAGTTGTTGGAATGAGGGCCATGTCGACAGATATAATGACCATCATTAACTAATTATGAATTCAAAAAGGTTAAGAAATCATGATGCTCATATCACGTATGCTCTGTAGCTCTTATCATCTGTACTTTTCACACTTCAAATTGTACTTGTCGCATGAGTTTGTTGCGCAAATCTTCAGCCTACTTCCAAACTTCTCGTTACCATGGATTTACCATCCTCTTCCATGATTCCATCCCCCACCCATTCAAGTATAAATACTGGTCACCCTGCATGCCTCTCATTTACCTTCTGAATTTGTGCGTTGTTTGTGTTTTTTTCTGCAAGTCCTAGGTTCTTTCGTTATGGGAAGGTTGATTTCCATTGTTTGTGTCGTAATTATGTTCAATCAAATTGTCGCATATCCTTCATTTTCAGTCATTGTTTGAAGCATGTTGGAGTTCACTGTGAGCTAGTGTGCCATACAATAGTTCTTCTCACGGTTAGCTTCTCTTCTTTGGGGTTTCTTCCTATCATGTTGGATTTCTTTCCACATCTCAATTCTCTTCCTCGTGATAACCCTCTCAGCACCTCTCTACCACACTAGAATTTTTTGTCGTGCTTCCTTAATAAGACAATCCTATAGTTTCTTTTATCACCACACTGATCTCCTTCTGCGCCAAAATTTTCATAGTGCCTAGCGGCCGCGCAGTGGACTCCTAGAGTTGATTTCTCTTGTCTCACAAAGTCTATGTCACTACCTTTCCGACAGGTCTCTACACAGTATATCATTCTCATTTTTCGCACAAAGAGGGTGTTTCCATTCATTACCACACGCACGAAACAAATACACCTTTGCATCATGGCAACATCCTAAGGCATAAGAAAGAAGGCGCAAGGTGGTAGGTCCATGAGGTTCGAGCCTCAGGACCTGGAATTAATCAATGAAGATCCGATTAGCAGGGCATATTTTGAGTAGGTTGGATGCATGCACTATTGTGAGAAGATCAAAGGATACAACTCGAAGATGGATGAACAGTTCGTGCTATGTTTTAATGGGTTTTGTGCAACCATTGCGGAATCATGTTCTGGGTGATGTAGGAAACTCTATCAGTTGTGACAAAGATCCCTCCACATGGTGAGAAGTGGTCTAAAGGCATGCCTTTAGATGTATTATTCTATGAAGACTTTATCAAGCCAAACAACCTGAATGGGAAAATCAGAGCGGGCGTTCTGAGTCGATATATTCGGGAGCCTCGCCAAAATATCCTAAAGGTGATTAGAAGGTATTTCACCTTTGAAAGAAGGTTTTCCAGAATATACCCACATCACATCAGGATGCTAATGCACTTCATGGGGAAAAAACTTCTGAACTTACCTTTATTCTTACATCGAAGCCTAGAAAGGATGGAGGACAATGTCTAGGCCGAAGCTGACCAACCGAGGAAGAAATTATTCCATTTGTCATTGATCAAGTTGTTTGTAGTCTAAGAATTGAGACGGTTGGACAAATACTGGGAATCATTTCTAGTTTCAGTCGACATCCCCAGAGACCCCAAAAGAGATTTCCCTCTATGCACGGGGGAAAGAATGGAAGAGGCTACGGGAAAAGGAAAAGAAATAAAATATTCTTCATCCCACCGGCCAACACCCTGGAAAAGAGGCAGACTGAGGTTGATCAAGAAGCTCGAGGACACCCAAGCTCTCACCGAACCAAGCACCCAATATGCTGAGAAGTTACTCATGAACGATGTTCGTCTTGAACCTGTCAAAGGTTCGAGTAGGGGAATTAGTGAAAGACGGAGAAGGTCAGGCATTGAAAACATGGAGGCTCAGGATTCAGTGCAACAACTAAAGCAAGTGCAGCTCGCTATTGTCAAATTATATCAAGAGAATAGAGAAGAGACAACGTCGCAGAGTCGAGAAGGGAATGTAAATTGTCTCCAAGGAAAACTCAGAGAGGTGCAAGACATAATCATTCAGATGCGTGAGGAATAGAGGATTTTAGAGGAAATAATCGTAGAGGACTTCAAGGAATGTGAACCGTCCATGAATAACTCTCGCGTGGCTCTTTCCAGTGCTCAAGCAAAGTTGAAAGGGAATGCGGTCTTGTGGAGACAAGTGAAGAATATGAACTGATGAAATTGGTCTCTTAGGAAAACACTTAGATTATTAGGGTTGTAGGTGAGGCTAGAGGCATGATTGACATGACTCCATTTTGTATTTTTGAACGTAGTATGAAATCTTTACTCCCGAGTGTCTTTTTTCCTACCGAGAAATAATAATTCTGATAGGGCACCCGCACGGTGAATATTCATCGCACAAATGTTGTAAACCCACCTATGGAGGAAGACAAGTGTAAATGAAATGCCTGATAGTTTTGGAGGAAATGTGTGGTCCCCGAACCATAGTTTCCAATGGGAGCACACGAGAGACAGTCGATGGAAATATTCCAAAGAATCAATCCACATGCATACTACAGCTAGCGATCATGTGACAGCAACCAGAGCCCATTACAAAAGGTGACAGAGTTTTCAACAGTGTGCACGATCATTCAGGCACCCCACAAAAGAGAAACATTGATGCATCATTTCCTTATGATCGAATCTTACTCATGACTAAACTATCAAGACGAAGACGTCGGTTATGACATGATTGAGTGCAGTCACATTTCCATTTTTAGTAAACTCCATTCGAAAGGTCATTTGGCAGGGAGTAACAGAAACCAAAATTCTAGGAGAAGTAGTTTGAAGCATAGCAGCCCAAGGGGTGGATTTTTCTCTATATATGGTATATTTTCAATGTAAGCCAAGTTGGTTGGCAAAGTAGTGTAGACAGAGGACTCTTGAATGTAACCTTTGAATTCGACATAAATATAATGCAGAAGTCTTGAGGCTTTCACGAAAATATTCTAATGGCGATGGCTTGATGTATTGTGACCCTATCTATGTATGTACTTCATGTTTTTTGTATGTTCATGCCTTTCCCTTTTTTTTGAATTGGAACATTTAATAAGTCTAAAATTCTTCGCATGGTGCTTTAGACTTCGCCATTTAAACTCTGTGTTTTCTTCTAAGTAAGTTAGAATTCATCTTTAATGGTGCTCTGAGTTGCTTTATGTACTCTTTGTATCTCCACACACAACGTAATTTGCACTAAAAGAACATTTCCTACTTATCCTTTATCCTCTCAAAGTTTCATTTACCGAGTCATTGATTTCTGTCACTTTCAGGAGGTTGACTCCATAGCCCAATTTTCTGTATCCCCTTTCCAGTGAAACCAAAAACACTTCCCAAACACTTAAATCTAGCCAGTAGTCCAAAATCATTATCTATTAGAGACTAAGTCTCAGAGAGACCCCTCTCCATACTGGAAAGGCTAGTTTCCAATCTCAAAGTTGGTCTGTAGGTTACCTCTGTCATTTCTTTTCTCATCCAGGAAAATTTACAGAGTGATAATAGTCTGAAATTTTCTTTTTTCCTTTTTTCAATTTAGAATAACTCTCTTCTCATTACCATTGATCAATCAGTCACTTCCATGAAATAAACCCAATATTTTTTAAGAAATTTAATGCATTTCCCTATGAAAGTTCCTTTACATGTTGAAGCAATCAGGTTACCTTGTGATTAGTGCTTGTTTAAATGATTGATGGTTGTATTGAAAGGAGTGACTTGTTTACTTGTTCCAAGGAGAAATTCCATACTAGTAAATCTTAACACCTTTAAGAAGTTGATGATAGTTATCATTAACTGTGTGATCACTCTCATGCATTACATATTTTAGACACAAATTCAAGAGGGGTCCTAGCTTTGGATCTCTTCTGCATAATTCCAGTGACACTCCCATGGATATCCCTGAAATTCAAATGCATTTGTGACTTATGTGGGTGGAACCATGAGGATGAACCACTGACTAAGACTAGAATATCAAAGTAACTCGTGTATAACCCGGATTCCTACTCACCCATATTGAAAAAGAAATACATAAACTACATATCTAAAAGGGTGAATGTTAGAGAAAAATCATCAGGAAGTAAAAAGAAGTATTATCAGTGTGGGAAGTAAAAGTAAACTCACCGGGGATATGGATGCTCACTGGCAGCAGGTCCATGCTTGTATGATACCAAGGAAACTTCGTCGAGCCTATGGACACTCGTTGGCAGAAATCAAAGCCAGGAAAAGAGAGGTGAGGAACACACTTTGTTCTATAAACAGTCAAAAAATACTCGTACGTGGTGTCTCTTCCCCATAGGATTCCTTTGTATATAAGAAACTAATGAAGCATCCTATATTTCTCACAATAATTATGCAAAAGATCATTTGTACTAGGTCACCTTTATGTTTTTTCCCCAGGCTAGAAGACGTGGGAACCATAATATCCACATTGTTAAAAATTTGTTTAAAAGGCCATGTAAAAGTAATGATGTGTCCAAGTTGATTTTTTATCAAAGATAACTAGTTCTTCCTTGTAAATCGTCATTTGTTGTGACTCCCCCACAACTACCCATTCAGAATATGTTTCTAATGAGATATTTTGAGTGGGTACCCCCATTCTAATTGTTTTTTAAAGGTACTATATTATTAAGCACTTGGAGAGGTATTGACATATGGAAATTGTTCTTTGTTTATTATAGCTTGAAAATCCTTACTTCTACTACTATTTGTGTTCCAAAATTTATTGTTTACCCTCTTTTCTACACCCATCAGTTTTTCCTTTTTCTCAATCCTCAAAGTATTATTCTAATGAATGTTAGAACCTGTTATCACTCCAAAATTCACCCTAGACTATAATCAGGTGAGCTTGGTAACATCAAAATTTTTGTAAATGTAAATGAGTATTTTAAAAGGTCAAATGGACAAGACTCAGAATAATAAGGGTTTAACTCATAAATCCAGGCTAGCATGCACAAGAAATCGAGGTATTGACTAACTTCAATAAGTAAGTGGGAGTAAAATGTGAACAAGGGAAGACTTCAGTGAGAGGAATGGACAAGTCTACGATAAGCATTAGGCCTTCTAGCATCTAGGTGAAGAAAAAGATCAATCACAAGATCCTCTTGAAACCAAACTTTAATACCCCGGAAACATTTACAGTAGCATTATAATCAAACATCCATTATAATACAACTATAACAACTCACAAGGATCCTCCATTAATGAGCATTCAAGGTAAGAAGAAATAAGAAAATGAAGATAAGTTGACTTCCATTAATAAAAAATTCTCAATTCCAATACATAACCAGAGCACAGACCACTCAGTCAAAATATTACAACTTGGGAGCCTCAGCTCAACCATTCCACCTTACTAAATCATTTCATCTATCTATTTATAACAAAAATGGAGGCAACAACTGGCGGTGTGAGCTGGCATCCTTCCCATGAAAATCTCTAAGAATTTATTCCATCTAACAACTTGAGTAACAACCTATGCTATAAAATCAGAAAATGTTGGTGACTGATCCAACCAAACTTTGAACTAACTTGATCCCCCTTTGGTACATAACTCCTGGTTTTCCATGTGTCCTTCAGGGGCATGTGGCTATCATCATGTTGCTAGTTGTTGTTTCTGCAATATTCTCCATCATCAGCTACTCATAAATATGCTAGCTTGACTTCCCTTGATTCCTGGTATCTGTTGGTAGCATCTTTGGGTAGCACTCTGAGTAGCGAACTTTGTAGTGCCTTCACCAAATTTCATGGGACTCTGTAGAGTAACCTCAAACTAGACAAGTAGCAAATAAGTAGCGCCAAATATTCATATCTTTTGTGCAGACTTCAGTCTCTGCAAAAATTTAGGTAGCGAATTTCGGTAGCACCACTCCAGTACGTCTCTATGCAAATTTCGTCTCTGCCAAAAATTTGGTAGCGAATTCAGGTAGCGCCACTCTGGTGTGTCTCTATGCAATCGGTAGATTATGTGTCAGGTTGTTGCACTTCATCTAAAAGCTTAGCTTCTTTTCTGGAATACCTTCCGGATCTAGAATTCCATTATCGGATATCCAAAGCACTTGTTGGTGATCGTGTAGGGATCAGAAATAAAATATATCTGCAGTAAATAGAAGCCAATTAAAATCAAAGTTACATATGAATACATATACATATCAAGAAAGAGAAATTATTTCATTTAAACACTGGGATGATGTTGCACAATGTTGCATCCCTGTCTTTGTTGCCATACTCTGTCTCCTTCTTTGCATGCAGATGAAATAATCTTTGTAGCTGTATCTTTTGAAAACATTATTTTTCAAACAATTTGAATTACAATTTTCCAGTCTACGAGCAACAAGAGAACTCCATCTTCCATGGCTTCTGTTCTTCGAACTTCCTTTACCTGGCAGCATCTCCTCTCTTCTGGCTGAGTGAGTTCACATTGTAAATCATCTATGTGTATGCAAGTTATGATAAAAGATCTCCCATAATGGGCCGCATATGGCGTGCAAGTATTGAATCATTTGGCAACTATTGAAAATTATTTGAAGTACTTTATGAAAACGCCTCCTCAAATTTGTGCTCAGATACCAATCTGAAAATCCTGGTTTCTCTAGCACCAATTAGAAGGAAGAACCAACTCCCCAAGTGTTCCAGCACCAACTGGATGGAAGAAACAACTTCCAATCATACAGGCACCAACCTGTAAAACAGAGAACAACAGTTCTCCCTTACACCACCCTGCCACCCTGGTTTCTTTGGCTGCCAACAGATGGAAGCTACAACTCACTGTGTTCAAGCACCCACTTGAAACTTTGAGGACAAAAATCCTCCCTAGCACCTCCCTTCCACCCTAATTACAAATAAATGATTAAATAACCAACACACAGATAAATCAATTCTTACCAATTCTACATTGTTTTGCAATTCTTCTCTGCTACACTATTCTTCTTCTCTGTTCATATTTGGCTTGGCATGCTGTCTCTGTCTATCTATTCTTTCTCTGTCCTTCTCATCCTCTTTGATATGTGCACATTCTTCTCTCTTCACCTTTTCTCTTCTATTCATCTTCTGTTCCTTCTCTCTAAGCTTTCTTCACACTGCACATACTGTACTTTTTCAATTCTGCAGTTCAACTCATTTTTTTCAGTCCAAAACTACCAATCGTGCACAGTCTCTATGTTCTTATTTTATGCCCCACAACAACAATAGTTACCCTTCGAATCTTCTTAGGCAAAGAAAACGTCTCAGCAACTAAAACACCAACCAATCAAGAATCATGAATAAGTTTTGCTAACTCATTCGTAACTGTTCAATTAACTGTGAGATGGAACAGTAGCCCTCCTATTATATTCAAGTTCACCTGCACCGTTGGATTAAAATGATGGATCTTGTGCTTATTTCTCCATTTCACAATTTGGCATTTCGGCATTTCGGCATTCCTCGTGATGAGATAACTTGATGCTCCATGTCGCAATCCCCGAAACTTCGAAAAAAGAGCTTAGCTGTTAACGCCTTTCACAATTTCTCATTTTGGCATTTTGACATTCCTTGTGATGAGATAACTTGATGCTCCATGTCACGATCCCCAAAACTCTGAAAGAAGAGCTTAGCTAGACTAGCTTCGATCATTTTGGCATTTCTCATTTCGGCATTTCACGATTTCACATGTCGCGAATTTCATATGCAAGCATCTTGACTCTCCAAGTCGCGATCTCCGAAATGGAGTTTAGTTGTTAGCACCTTCCACAATTTCTCATTTCGCAATTTCGCAATTTCGACACTCTTGATGTGAGAGTCCTTGACATCTCCAACTCCTGGTATCCGAACCTCCGATATGGAGTCTTTAACATTTCGCGATTTCGCACTTCGCAACTTCGGGACTCCTGTGATG
Source organism: Picea abies (assembly GCA_900067695.1). Lineage (NCBI taxonomy): Eukaryota > Viridiplantae > Streptophyta > Pinopsida > Pinales > Pinaceae > Picea > Picea abies. Next base: position 13,562 of record CBVK0102102956.1, read on the forward strand.
AAGAGTTTTGACTCTTGACTCCTCCAACTCCCGATATCCGAAATTCTGGTAGATGTGACTGTTTCAAGATTTTGGGGTTTTTCATTTCGTGACTTCAGGACTCCTATGTTGGAGAGTCTCGACTCTTGACTTCTCAATCTCCCGATAATTGAAACCTACACCAAAAGGTGTTTTTCACATTTTGGCACTTCGACCTTTTGCATGTCGTGAATTTGAGAGGTTAGAGAACCCCGTTCCTTTGACTTTCCAGTCATCGAAATGACGATATTTATCCACGTGTCTTATGGACCCAATGATCTAGATCTTAACAAAACTTCACGGGCCTTCGTCGTGTCTGATCAACGGTCTAGATCAATCCTTGATCCGACGGTTAGGAATATATCGCGAATTCACAAGTATTCATTGTGCATGATTTGGGATTTCGGTGTTTCACATTTCGTGACTTCGAGACTCTTGTGGTGAAGTGTTTCTACACTTCCAACACCCGGTATCCGAAATCTGATTTCCCGGTCTCCGAAACTCCGATTTCCTGGTCTCCAAAATGGAGTTATTTTGACATGTTATGTCCTTTCGCATTTCGGGATTTTCTTCCATGCAATCATCATTGTGCTGCTGTTATTACCACTTTCTTTTGTTCATCATCATCAGGTTGAGCTTGACATCAAAGTCAAGCAAATACTCTGCCTTCTATCTGAAAACATGCCAACAATCTCCCCCTTTGGCATTGATGGCAACCCCTTGAAAAACATGCATCTATAACTATAATAATGTAGCATCTGTAGCCTCCTTGTAATTACCACACTTTCTCCCCCTTTGACATCAATGTCAAATAAGAAACATGCTCCCCCTGAGCTGTTGTAGTACATACTTCCCCTGTCAACTATGAGCATCTTAGAAATACAACAGATATTCAATAAGTACCCCCAACTTTTGATGAAGATATCCAAAACGAGTTGCTGCTAATGGTTTAGTAAAGATATCAACAATCTGTTCTCTGGAAGGAATATAATTCAGCTGAACAATTCTCTTTGTAACTTGTTCTCTGAGAAAATGGTATTTTATTGGGATATTCTTAGTCTTGGAATGAAGAACAAGATTCTTGGAGACACTAATGGCATTGGTGTTATCACAATGAATTGGAATGGGATCAGTGTATGTTACCTTCAAATATGAAAGAGTTTGTATCATCCATAAAATTTTTGTGCAACAAGTAGAAGCAACAATGTATTCTACCTCTGTAGTTGACAATGAAATAGATCCTTTCTTTTTACTAAGCCATGCTACTAATGAGTCACCCAGAAAGAATGCTCCTCCACTGGTGCTTTTTCTCTCATCAACATAGTTTGCCCAATCTGCATCTGACTAAGAAGTTAACTGAAAATTCTGATTTCTAGGATACCATAGACCATAAGTTATTGTTCCCTTCAGGTATTTAAATATCCTTGTGACAACTACCAAGTGACTTTGTTTAGGAGCTGACTGATAATGATCTACCATTCCAATAGCTTGCATTATATTAGGACGAGATGCTGTGATGTACATAAGACTTCCTATCATAGAGCGATATGTCCTTTGATCAACATCAGGTGAGATATCATCTTGACTAAGCTTGCAACCAACCACCATAGGTGTGCTAACATGAGAGGAATCCTCCATCTGAAATTTCTTCAACATCTCTTTCAAATATTTTTCTTGAGAGATAAATATTCCTGCAGAACTCTGATTTACTTGTAAGCCAAGAAAATATGAAAGTTCTCCTATCATGGACATCTCAAAATCTCTTTGCATAGAGTTAGCAAACCATTGGACAGATGATTCATTAGTACAACCAAAAATAATATCATCTACATAAACCATAATAACTAGTAAATTATCACCTTCAGAGTTAATGTAAAGGTTGATGTCAATAGTGCCTTTCTTAAACCCTTTGTCTTGTAAAAATTTGTCCAGTCTATAATACCAAGCTCGTGGTGCTTGTTTTAGTCCATATAAGGCCTTCTTCAGCTTACAAACATATTTAGGATTATCTGTCAATGATAATCCTTCAGGTTGCTCCATATAAACTTCTTCCTCTAGATATCCATTAAGAAATGTTGACTTAACATCCATCTGATAAACTTTAAAGTTCTTATGACATGAATAAACAAGAAACATTCTGATTGCTTCCAATCTTGCCACTGGTGCAAAATTTTCATCAAAGTCCTGACCTTCAACTTGTGCATACCCTTTACAGACCAATCTGGATTTATTTCTAACAACCTGTCCTTTTTCATTCATTTTATTCTTGAACACCCATTTGGAACCTATTACATTTTTATCTTCAGGTCTAGGGACAAGCTCCCAAGTATTGTTCTTCTCAATCTGATTAAGCTCTTCATTCATTGCTCTAATCCAATCATCATGTTGGCTAGCTTCATAATTTTTTTTAGGTTCAGTCATAGATAAAAAAGCAACATGAGATTG
>CBVK0102102984.1:0-14543 GCA_900067695.1 Picea abies
ACATGGCAGTGAAGATTAAGGGGGAGTGTTGGTGACGTGGATCTCCAGATCTATTAATCTCCCCTGCCATGATTTTGTCAACCACTCTCTAGCTTCTGCATTTAATTCTTCCCTCCTTCTACATTCTTCTATGTACTCTTCTGCTAGTTAGTGTATTCGTGAAGCTTCTCCTCCCGTCTCTAGAAAAACTACTCTGTTTTTTGTAATGCACGCGGCTGCTAAGTATTTGTTTTCTGTAACTCTGTTTTTGAAAGAGATGTGCACTGTTTTGATAAACGGATGTACTATGTTCTGTTTTATTACAAAGATATAAGCTGTATGGGGTTGTTTCATTTTTAGTGGGCATTTTGTAAGTAGAATCGTTTGCTCCAACATTTAACACTTTAAGAACAAAACCATACAGTATGACTTGAACCCTGGAGAACAAAATATGTCGGTGAAAATAAAATCGTTGCCTTTACATTGTGGCAATGTTTCTTTTTACATATTAAACCTAGCAGCAGAGTTCACAAAAATTTCGTGGACAAAAACAATTACAAAAGTATACGACGGTAACATTGTGAAACCCGTAGATGTAATATGATTCAAAGGGAAAACAATAAATATAAATTTATAAAATATTTTTTGTCTCACCTGAGAATACATTTTAACGATTCATGTCAACCTGAGGAAAGGAAGAAACACCTAACAACGCAACATTTGCATAGGGTCTGAAAGAAAGTTCAAGGGATTTTCAGAGTCGGAGCGGGGCTTCTTTCAACTGAAAATTTGTTCGAGGGATAGCAAATCCTTAGAGAGATAAGTAAACTCCAATGGCTTAACAAAAACCCAAAGAGATGCAACATTGTATAGAACTAGACATATGGTTGCAGATAGGATTATTCTGTTTGCAATGAGACAAGTAAATGAATGGTAATAATTACACAGTAGTCACAAAAAAAAACAATAATACCTTGAGCCCATAAAACCGGTACATACGCAGAGGAGATAAGAGACGATGGGGTTCGTGTAGAAGTTCATAACGTCAGAAGAAGGTTACAAACAAAAAGCAAGCATCATTCCTTGTCTAGGGATGCCTTCGCGAAAAATTGGTATCAAATTCGCTTGCTACTGCAATAACTCGTCCTGCAAATTACTTTTGTGAAAAGATGATCGACCTTTACCCCATTTATCACCGCCGTGAACCGACCTAGAGGACGGAAACCACTTTCCCATCCGTGGTAGGCACGCTAGCCGGTTTCCCCTTTCCTTTAGAGGCACCACAGGTTGGAGCTTTGATCGTTGTATGCAACTTCAATTAGTTTTCTTCCCGACCTCTTGCTAGCAGCCAAGGAACTCAACTAGAAAGGCTGCAGTGGCTTCAGTGTTCAAATCCTAGCGAAAATTTAGTCAGGAGATGCAATGTACCAATATCTTTCTCTTATGTTCCCTTATGTTTCATGGTAGAGAACAAACACAACTAACCCCTGCATTCCTCTTTCTTCTCACCTGGAAATTGAAAAGGACTCTGGATAGGAATCTGATTTCTTTGTCACCTGAAAATTGAAAAGGACTCTGGATAGGAATCTGATTTCTTTGTTAGCACGGGCTGGGGTCAATACAATAGCCATTTTGATGGACTATGTAAATTTTTGATCTGCATAGAAGGAAGAAGGAAGGGCGTAACATTCTACAGACACAACAAAACATTTGGAAACTAAGAACATTCTACAGACACAACAAAACATTTGGCAACTGAGAGAAGAATAAATGATGTCATGGATGCTTCAAGAAGCTGGTGTCAAGGTGTAACTTCCACGGTATTAAATATATGTCGGTATTAAATATACATGAATTTAATATACATGCGTATATTTTATATATTTAAATGAATAGGATTTATATATTTAAATGATTTAAAATACTCAGAAATACCAAAAGTAATTTCAAACACACTAGAAATACCAAAAGTAAATTCAAACACACTAGGGGCCATTATGTCCCATCACTTTGCCTCAGGAAAAAATCAATTTAGAAATTTTAAAAATTTTAAAATAATAAATTCAAACACACTGGGGGCCATTATGTCCCATCACTTTGCCTCATAAAAAAATCAATTTAGAAATTTAAAAAATTTGAAAATAAATTTTGTTTTGAAAAAAATTAAGTTGATTATATATTTAATTAAAATTTTGGAAATGTTTTATCACTGTTCTGCAAACTGGGTGCATTAATAGAAATTTTAGTGTAGCTTAACATGCTGCTGATTTCTATAATAAAGCAGGTACTAATAAGAGCATGATTTTTCCACAAATTCTCACGGTATGTCTATTTAATCAAATTCTAAACTTTAATCTGGCCAAATTCTCTTTGTTTCTTTTATTGTATACAGAAGTGGTGTATTAACTTAACTCATTGTTTGACCTTGGTGAAGGATAAATGATGCCGCGGGTATTAATAAGAGCATGATTTTCCCAGAAATTCTCACGGTATGTCTATTTAATCAAATTCTAAACTTTAATCTGGCCAAATTCTCTTTGTTTCTTTTATCGTATACAGAAGTGGTGTATTAACTTAACTCATTGTTCGACATTGGTGAAGGATAAATGATGCCGGGTACTAATAAGAGCATGATTTTTCCAGAAATTCTAACCGTATGTCTATTTAATCAAATTTTGAACTTTAATTTGGCCAAATTCTCTTTTATTTTATAAAGAAGTGGTCTATGAACCTAACTCATTATTGGGCATTGGTGAAGGATAAATGATGTTTCATTCTGCAGATTATATGGCATATTTCAGAGTTTGGACTGAAATTTATCTGTAACCCGTCATTGTGAAATGGTCAAGTGATGAGTGGATGACTGTATGTAGAACTGGGAGAATGAGTTGTTACATGTGACTTTGGAAAAAGTGCAGCTCTAAAGCTGCTTAGGATTTTTGATCGAATTTTTTTAGGATCCCAGTCTTTTTAGAAAAGGGCCAAATTAGTCATGGCATTCTTTCACTAACCGAAAAATACCCTAATTTTGGATATGGTAAAACTCTGCTCAATTTAAAATTTCTGCCAAATTCTTTTGTAGCAAGAAAAAAAAAGTTATACAATTTCAGAGTTATAAAGGAGATGAAGTATAGGTAATTTCCTATAAGTGTAAAATATAGAAAAGACAATATGTGCGTTAAATCAAACAAATTTAGAGATTTTTTGGTTTGCATATTGTGACCGAAAATGAAGCACTTTAGTTTTGGCTTTTTCTGAAAAGTGTGGTAAGTATAGTATTTTTTAGAATTCATGTCTTGTTAGGGTATGCCACTACGCTCTTCTCGTTAGGCATTGAGTGCCATAAATTTTCTTTTTTTTATTTTCAAATAGATTTGTTTTCTTTGTAAAACTCTCTATTTTTTTTTTTTTCATATTAGCAGGAAAATAATTTTAAAAATTAGTTTTCCTGAAATCAATTTGAAATAACTGGAAGTATGGAAATCCGTGGATCGAATGGTGCAGCCGTTTAACATTTTTCAATATTTGAGCCTTAAAAATCAAACCGTTTAACATTTACTCCATTATAATTTTGAGCCATAAAATCAATCAAATCTCCAGTATAATTTTGAGCCATAAAATCAATGAAACAAATGATAGAAATCAGTGAACTAGAAATAAGATTGCATTTAAACCATAAAGAACAGAAGCATATCCCACATATTATGCTCTCAAAGATCATGCATGCTATAACAAGATATATGAAAAAGGAATGAAAGAAAAATTGCTTCAAAAATAGGGATAGGGGACAGTCACCATGACACAGTCTTCCTTGTAGAAGGAGATAAAGAAACTGCAGCCTAAACAGCGATATACAGTCCTCCATCCGCTCACGACTCTGGCAACAAGCTGTTTTACCGACGCCAGGGTCAATACAATAGCCATCTTGATGGACTATTCAAACTATTGATATTCTAGGAATGCAGGGTCGAACATTCGGCAGAAACGCAGCATAACATTTGGCAACGGAGGGTGAAGAACGAATCTGCGACAACAGAAAACGAATTGATAGAACAGAGAAACGGTTTTAACAGGAACCGCAGAACAGAATTGCAAAAAAAACACACACGCCGATCTCATTATTGAATTGATATATAAAAAGAATTACATGCAAAGGGAATGCTTCGTAAACAACGAAGCGTCTAACAGCTCACTCAACTCAGCGATGAAAATAAGAAACCAAACAACTGTAAGTTAACTAATTAACTGAGTGATTGCTCAACTTATTCGTCTAACAGAGGGAAGAATAAACAATGTCATGGATGCTCCAAGTAAAGTGGTGTGTATGTGTCAAATTTTTGCTATTTTATATATTTAAAAAAATTTAAATACTAACAAATACCAAAAGTAAATTCAAACATACTGGGCAATTATGTTCCATCATATTCCATTAGCCAATGAAAAAATCGATTTAAAAAATTTTAAAATTTTAAAAATAAATTTTATTTTGAAAAAAATCAAGTTAATTAGATATTTAATAAAAACTTTGGAAATGTTTTATCATTGTTCTACAAAATGGGCTCATTAAAATGTAGCTTAACATCGTGCCGATTGCTATACTACATGCCTTGATAGGTACTAATAAGAACATTATTTCACACACAATTACCATAAGGAAATCCTTTCTCCTCCAATACTGATTAATGAATAGGATAAACATAATGAGTCAAAGAATAAACTAGACAAGGTATCACAACTATAATAAGATTTTAATTATGCATTCCAAATAGGGTAGTAAGTGTGGTTGCATTAAAGACTAGAAAGTAGTTTATAACTCCTTTTGTTTTGAGCTACATTTTTTTTCGAGAAAAAATTATTACTAGAACTCTAATCTTTCCAATCATTTAATTTCTCAACAAAAAGTAATAAAAATATTTAATTATTATTTTCTGAGGGGGCACTCCTTTAAATCCAATGAAGGCAATTGATGCAGCTACAAGTGAATGATACATTGGTATGGATTTTTCATTCATTATTTGAATTGAATATCATGAAGGGGAAGGCATTTCCATTAGGGATTGATAATTTCCTTTTATTGATACATTTGTATGGATATTTCATCATTATTTGAATTGAATATTATGAAGTGGAAGGAATTCCCATTAGGGATAGATACATAAATTTTCTAAGGAAAAACATTGTGGAATGCGTCCTCTTCCTCTAAAACCTTGGCTAGAATGTGGCTCAACCTCCAACCACAATAGGAGTTGGTAATCTAGTGGGATTCATCTCTACTAAAATCATCAATATCAATCCCATTGGGTCTCTTGATGGACGTGTAAAATTTCTCTAGTGTTAAATATTTATGTACGTATATATGTTTGGAAAAACTATGGGATTTTTCACTACTTTCCTAACCCTATTTGTTTGAATGTGTATATAGGCTAGAAAATTTCTATATCCTCTAAGTACATGACACAACCAATTGTAGACCTATTCTATGTCAATGAAAATGTATCTATAGAATCTAGCCGAATGATTTACCTCTAAATTTTGTTGTGGGGTTTTCTTAGAATTTGTATAGGCCCATGTAGATAGGTGCCAAGTTTTAATCCCTTTGGATGAGGTGCATTATTCTATGACAATGATTTTACTTGGGATGTCATCCACGAATGTGAGGAAAAGAATTACCTGAAATGTGTGTGTGGGGCCTGTTAAGATAGTAAGATGACCTAAGTTATATTAATATGATTAATATTATTTTACTATTTACTTTTTTTAACCTTTTATGTTAAATTGTTACATTTTGTTAAACATCTCCCTCATATTGGGTTCTTAAATGTGCCACTAGGTGTAATCACATAGACAACTAGGATCAACTCAAGAAGGCCCATAACATAATAAGGCTCACAAAGGCATGACACCCATACCACTCATGTGGCATGACTAGTATTTGAATGAGGTATGACACCAATATTGTCAACAAGGCTAGTATGAACTTGAGTGAGAAAATATGACAACAAATATCAATGCCAATGTAAGTAGTTGAGCTATTATAATTGTCAGACGTCATGTGAAACCTATATTTAAAACTATGTTAGTTCCAAAGTGAGTGTGAAGGAATCACTCCATTATTTGTAAGATTGTTAGTACTAGAGTGGCTTAGAATATATCACATTATCATCGATGATGCTATAACGATAATGACTAAGAAGGAATGACACTAATATGGTTGGCAAGGATAGTATAAAAGTGAAAAGTCATGAGATCAATATTTTTAGTGATGTTGGTATAAACGTGAGTTAGAAGGGACACAAATACCACTCACAATCTTAGTACTATAGTGAGTATCATTAATATTGCAATTAGAATCAATTTTATCTATGGAGTGAGAAGTAATGAGACCAATTCCATTGGTGATATTTGCATGTGAGTGAATGAGAAGGCATTGAAATTGACCATTGAAAATTTTAGTGTAAAGACAAGAGAGAGAAAATAGCATAACAACAATCATGCAATTAAATGGACACTAGATATTTAGCCTAGAAACTCTTCAAGGAAACCTAGAACCCAAATAGATATATATTTAACCTTGGAAAAACCATCCAAGCCAGGCCATTTCCATCCAATTGAGGCATCTTAATATGGAGTATCTCAAGCCATGAAATAGGCTTAATCATATGTAATTTGATGGTCCAATAAACCATGAACTATGGACCTGTTATTAATTGGCTCAATGTTATCATAACTACTATTTTACCAATTCAATATTAACTAGCATACCCCCTTCAAATTCACTGGGGATAAACACGTACATGCTCAAAGTTTATACAACATGAATCTAGGAATACGACATGCCCCCCGATCTATGTGTAGACTTTATACTTGTGAACCATTACCATATGCTCATTTACATGGGATAAAATACAATTCCATAAAAATTATTAAAGTTATTTGTACTCGAGCACATGATACTATGAAGCATGAACCCTTTTCATTTCCATCATCTTCCATGCTTCAATTACAATGAACCAAATCAACCGCTCCTTAACCAATTACTTATTTATATGGTATCTTCTATGTTCTTTCACCTATGCTCCATTTCCATTTTCCATTCACCATGGTTGATAAACACATGAACCATCACTTCAATTTACATGCAACATTTTATTATCAACTCATGTCTTCTAAAGACATTTACTAGCAACACCACCTAATCACTTTTGGCACCAATTTACTTTAGTTTCACCATGTTTTTGATATCTGTAATATTAAAATGTAAAACAAAACTTATTATTGAACACAAGGTCCCCTATAAAAGAAATTTTCCATCCTCTCAAATTTACACAACCCATCAAATCTTTATCCTCCTTTCCATCCACTAGTCTCATTCAAGGCATTTATTTTCCATAATATTAAATCCATTGAATCCAAACAATACATGTCTGAATGATCCCATAAAATATTAGTCCAATTGATCCCATAAAACATTAGTCCAATAACATTTCTTTCATTCCAATTATTAAACATTCATCGATTTTCACAAACTTCCAATGATCTTGAACTCATGCTAATTTTAGATTGTGCACTCACATTGGAATCATTCTACCAAAATAGGCTTGAGTAGGCTGAGAATATGCCTCAAATATTACATCATAATTATGTTCTCTTATGTAGATTATGCTTTCATTCATACTTTCAAGGCACCATCTTTGTACCCATTTATTTTATCTTTGATTTCATACTTGATATTTATGTCTTTACTCACCCGTTTCTGACATTCCATCTCTACGATTTAAGTCAACTTAGACATTCTTTTTCCATATATCATAACAAGATATGCATTCACCGGTGCATGTGCCTATCAAAACATGGATATGTCGGTCATGACTCTAGGTTACAGCAAACAATATGCACACCAAAGTATTATTGCTTTTGGAATAATGCTTATTGTACACGCGACTCGAGTGCAATGGTTTCCATCATCATTTATATTGATCATGTTGGATCGAGTCTCAAGGCTTGAAGTGTGTATCCACTGGAAAATAAGCCGAATAAACGTCTCTATGTCTTTATCGTAATGGAGTTTTGACTGTGTCTTTACATTCCCATTATATTTTCTAAATCACAGGGTGGGCTTAGACGCCCACAAAAATAGCGTGCATCATCACGAAAAGTAATGGTGAATTGTTGTCCATACTTTTCCGTGTTAAAGCAACTTGGCATATTTAATGAAATAATCTTCATCATGTCAACCATTCACACGCAAAACTGAATGTAATGCAATCACTGGTTCTGCCTAATCTATGGAAAGTTCTCTGATTTGATAATGAATGGAATTATCACGTACAATATATGTTGATTGTATCTGATCAAACTCTCTTAAACACGAATCTATATTTAATGAAATACAAATGTTGGTTACTTTGTGTAATGTCTCTATTTTTTTATGTTGGGATTTTTTCTAGATAAGGGTGATAGAGAATTCATGAGGTATTGAGGGGATTTATTGGGCCTGACTTGCATCATTCATCATATTTTATCATCCAGATCCATTCAACACAACTTGTTTTTAATTTAGACAATTTCAGTAATTTTGAGTTGTTATGGAGCATATTTAATTAAATTTACTAAAGAGGTCATTTTGGGCATAATACTTGAAAAAACCTCTTAGTGTAATAACTCGTGGGAATAAGAAGGAAGATCATTACATGATAAGATAAGGAGAAGTGACTTTCAGTGGTATGAGAAGCCAAAATAATCATTTTTAAGAGATAAAAAGGTTAAAATTAATTAATAAAGTGATTTTATTAAGTAATATTAAAAATAAAGTAAACTCATTCGAAGAGAGTAGATGAACATGGGTATAAAAGATAGATAGGGGCTTCTATTATATCATTATTTTGTTTGATATTTTTATGTATGGATTCTTAGCTAGAGAGCCCATGGTACTTGGGGGTTTTTAGGGTTTTGACTCAATAAACCCTAGAGATCAACAAGGGAGTGAAATATTCTCTTGTTCTTAATCCAAGCTTGTCCAGGGAGGTGAAATATGCATCCCTCACCTTTCTACTTAAATTTCTATTCAATTCATAGGTAGTCTGAGGAAGCAGGGCGCAATTTTAGTGGTTTCCAGCAGTTTGGGCGCATCATTAAAGGAAGGAGGGTTCAATTTGCTTAGAGGTGGCTAGATATTCAGTACAGATCCTTCCAGGGGTGGTTTCTACCATCCTAGAAACTTTTTTCATTAGTGTGTGAGGTAATTCTTCAACATATTCATTCTATCTTCCATAAGGGTGTATTTCTCTTCAAGAGGGCACATTGTTCTAAGTGGATCTAGCGAATTAGAATGGGAGATCACTCCCAATAGATAGAAGATTCATCATAGGGGTTTTCTATCCCCCGATCTACATTTTGACATTTTGTTTTCATGATTTGGAAGCTCAAGAAGATGAGGATGAGTTCTTAGTTGCTTGGAGGGTGCACTTTACATAGAGAAAACATCACCAACAACAAGGGAAAATGTTGGATCTTACAGATCTTTGGTATCCATATTGGGGAGGATTTTGGAAGCATATATCTTCATCTTTCTTTTGTACTTTGGAGGGATTAGCATCCACACTCATTACTCTTCTATCTATGATGAAGATCTTCTCTGCTATTGTATGGAGGTTAGTTATTTTTGATAAATAAAATCAAATTTGAGGTATTTGTGTCTATATATTGTGTCGTATCTTGTTGTGAATCTATTTTTGTCACATATCTATCATTTACTTGTTGCAAACATAATAAAAACCATCATCATGAACCCTAGCGCAACTTATGAGGAATAAATCAACTAATTGTTTGACAAAATACCACAAACATAAAACAATTAAACCTAACATGTTCCAAGAAAAACCACTTGGGAACATTACAATGGTATCAGAGCGAGCATTGCTCTCATCTTGAGGGGTCTTCAATAAGAAGAAAATATCTAATTGCAAAATGAGCATGTAACATGTTGTTGAGTAGTCTTAGAGGATGGATAACTAAGAAAGATTTGGGTAAAACTGGAGAAAAGCATATATGAGTGGATATAAGAATTACATAGGATTAGAGCTTGATGTAAAGAGGATACATCACTACGAGCTAGTAGATTGAAGGAAGCACGGTTAGAGTCTATAAACATTAGGAGGAAGGAATTTTTCTATAGTTCCAAAGAGCCTTGGGAGCCAGATCATAGATTCAGGGGTAAAGGGAGACTACATTACATTAAGGTGCACTATAGTGATGAGGACGATGTGTGTGAAAATGCAGCCTTAGATGCCTCATTAGAGCAGTCCGGGACTCTTGTGCACTAAATGGACAGTTGGGGATCCTAGATGATAGCAGAGGTGTTTTAGTTTCCTGATCATACAATGTTGAGGACTCAACACTTCACCATAGTAGTGATACTTGTGAGAATCTAGTCAGAGTGACACCTCGACATGAGGAGGATCAGAGATTGGATGACCTATCTTTGGATGTTGGTATGAGGTCATGCGTGGGGATATTTTTCCTCTCATGGGGTTGAGTGTGACAAATTCCTTACCTTCTCGGAAACTTATGATAGACATGACACAGGAGGATATCACTAGCATTCTAGATGTGGTAGAGGATCCTTTTGTAGCATTTTAACACTATGTTTTTCTCGTAATGGAAGTTTGATTTTTTCGTTACATTCCCATTTTCTTTTTTAAATCAGAGGGTGGGCTTAGACACCCACGAAAATAATGTGCATCATCACGAAAATTAATGGTGAATTGTTGTCCATACTTTTCCATGTTAAAGCAACTTGGCACATTGTATGAAATAATCTTCATCACATCAACCATTCACACGCAAAATGGAATTCAATGCAATCACTCGTTCTGCCTAATGTGGAAATTTATATGAGTTGATAATGAATGGACTTATCGTGTACAATATATGTTTCTTATACCTGATCAAACTATGTTAAACTCGAATGGATATTTAGTCAAATACAAATGTTGGGTACTTTGTGTAATGTCTCTATTTTTTTATGTTTGAATGCTTTCCAGATGAGAGTGATAGTGAATTCATGAGGTATTGAGGGGATTTATTGGGCCCGACTTGCATCATTCATCATATTTTATCATTAAGATCCATTGAGCACAAATTGTCTTTGGTTTCGACAATTTCAGTAGTTTTGAGTTATTATGGAGCATATTTTAATTAAACTCACTAAAGAGGTTATTTTGGGCATATTACATAACATCTCATCAAAATCGCGAGGAAGAGCACTACATTACAAGATAATGAGAAGTGATTCTATCAGTTTTTAGAGGAAAAAAGGTTAATTAATTAATAAAGTGATTCTATTAAGTAATATTAAAAATAAATTAGACGTCACTAGGAGAGAGTAGATGAACATGGGTATAAAAGAAATACAGGGGCTTCTGTTATATCATTATGTTGTTTGATATTTTTATGTATGACTTCTTAGCTAGAGAGCCCTTAGTACTTCGGGGTTTTGGGGGTTTTGACTGAATAAACCCTAGAGATCAACAAAGAAGTGAAATATTCTCTTGTTCTTGATCCAAGCTTGGCCAAGGACATGAAATATTCCTCCCTCACCTTTGTACTTCAATTTCTATTTAGTTCAGAGGAGTTTGAGGAAGCAGGGTGCATTTTTTAGTGGTTTTCAGCAGGTTGGGCACATCATTGGAGGAAGGCGGGTTCAATTTTCCTAGAGGTGGATAGATCTTCAGTAAAGATCCTTCCAACGGTGGTTGCTACCATCCTAGCGCATTTTTGCATTAGTGTGTGAGGGAATTCTTCAACATATTAATTATATCTTCCATAAGGTCGTATTTCTCTTCAAGAGGGTGCATTGTTCTTAGTGGATCTAGTGACCTAGAATGGAAGATCACTCCAAATATATAGAAGATTCATAATAGGGGTTTTCTATCCCCCAATCTACATTTTGACATTTCAGTGATTTGGAGGCTCAAGAACAAGAGGTTGGACTCTTAGTTTCTTCCCCCACAGAGAGCGCACTTTGCATAGAGAAGACATCACCAGCACTTTGCATAGAGAAGACATCAGCAACAACACGGGAAAATGTTGGATCTTAGAGATCTTTGGTATCCATCTTGGGGAGGATTTTCGAAGCCTATATCTTCAGTTTTATTTTGTACTTTGGAGGGATTACTATCCACAGTCATTATCTTCTATCTATGAGCAAGGTCTTCTCTTCTATGGTATGGAGGTTAGCTATTTATGATAAATAAAATCACATCTAATGTATTTGTGTCTATCTATTGTGTTGTATCTTGTTGTGAATCTATTTTTCTCATATATCTATCATTTACTTGTTGCAAACACAATAAAAAACATCGTCATGAACCCCAATGCAGCTCGTGAGGACTAAATGAACTAATTGTTTGACAAAATACCACAACTAGAAAACACTAAAACTTAACATGTTCCAAGCAAAACTACTTGGGAACATTACAGTGGTATCAAAGTGAAGATTCCTCCCAACCTAAGGGGTCTTCAATAAGGAGAAAATATCTAATTGCAAAATGCGAAAGTAGCATGTTGGTGAGTAGTCTAAGAGGATGGATAACCCACAAAAGATTAGGGTAAAACTGGAGCAAGGCATATATGAGTGGATATTAGAATTACATAAGATTAGAGCTTGGTGTAAAGAAGATACATCACTACGAGATGGTAGATTGAAGGAAACACAGTTAGAGTGTATAACCATTAGGAGCGGGGAATTTTTCTATAGTTGAATAGAGACTTGGGAGTCGGATCATAGATTCAGGGTAAAGGGAGTGCATTACATTGAGGTGCACTATGATAGTGATAGGGAGGATGTGTGTGAGAATGCGACCTTAGATACCTCATCAGAGCAGTCCCACACTCCTGTGCACTAGATGGACCGTTGGAGAGCCTAGATGATAGCGTAGGTGCTTAAGTTTCCCGATCATATAATGTTGAGGACTCAACACTTCACCACAGTAGTGATACTTGTGAGAATCTAGTTAGAGAAACACCTAGACATGAAGAGAATCAGAGAGATTGGATGACCTACCTTTGAATGTTGGTATGAGTTCATGAGTGGAGAATATTGTTCATCCCATGGGGTTGAGCATGAAAAAGTCCGTACCTTCTCAGACACTTATGATAAACATGACATAGGAGGATGTCACTAGCATTCTAGATGTGGTAGAGGAGCCTTTAGGAGCCTTTTGTAGCATTTTAACACTATATTTTTCTCATAATGAAATTTTGAGTGTGACGTTACATTCCCATTATCTTTTCTAAATAAGAGGGTGGGCTTAGACGCCCACGAAAATAACGTGCATCATCACGAAAAGTAATGGTGAATTGTTATCCATAATTTTCTGTTTTAAGACAAACTGCCACATTGTATGAAATAATTTTCATCACGTCAACCATTCACACGCAAAACGAAATGCAATGCAATCACTTGTTCTGCCTAATCCGTGGAAAGTTCTTTGAGTTGCTAATGAATGGACTTATCGCGTACAATATATGTTGCTTGTACCTATGAAACTGTGTTGAACCCGAATGGATATTTAATCAGATACAAATTTCCGGTACTTTGTGTAATGTCTCTATTTTTTTTTTTATGTTGGGATGCTTGCTAGATGAGAGTGATAGTATTAGTGTTTTATTGGGTTTGACTTGTACGATTCATCATATATTATCATCAAGATCCATTCAGCACATCTTGTTTTTGGTTTTGATAATTTCAGTAATTTTGAGTTATTATGGATTATATTTTAATTAAATTTACTAAACTTGAGGTCATTTTGGACATAATACTTGAAGAAACATCTTAGTGTAATATCTCGTCAGAATTGGGAAGAAGAACACTACAGGAAAAGATAATTAGAAATGACCTTAATGGTAGGAGAAGCCAAAATAATTTTTTTTAGAGGAAAAAAGGTTAATTAATTAATAAAGTGATTTTATTAAGTAATATTAAAAATAAAGTAAAAGTCACTTGGATAGAGTAGATGAACATGGATATAAAATAAAGATAGGGGCTTCTATTATATTATTATATTTTTTGATATTTTGATGTATGATTTCTTAGCTAGAAAGCCCATGGTACTTGGGAGTTTTGAGGGTTTTGAGTGAATAAACCCTAAAGATCAACAAGAGAGTTAAATATTCTATTGTTCTTGATACAAACTCGACCAAAGAGGTGAAAGATTTGTCCCTAACCTTTCTACTTCAATTTATATTTCCAAAACACGACACAATTTTACAGCTTTCAAGCATAAGGAAAGAGGGCTTGATTTGCTTAGAGGTGGCTCAATCTTTGTAGAGATCGTTCCAAGGGTGGTTTATACCATCCTAGTGCCTTTTTGTATCAGTGTGTGAGGGAATTCTTCAGCGTATTCATTCTATCTTCCATAAGAGCGTATTTCTCTTCAAGTGGGCGCATTGTTCTTAGTGGATCTAGTGATTTAGAGTGGAAGATCACTCCCAATAGATAGAAGATTCATAATAGGGGTTTTCTATCCCCCGATATACACTTTGACAATTTGTTTCAGTGATTT
>CBVK0102102987.1:0-10626 GCA_900067695.1 Picea abies
CTACAACTTTATTTTATATAAAAAATAAATCTATAATTTAATTTTCACTTAGTTTCACTTGTAAACCTCAAATGTATCATACATCATACACAATTTCATGACTCTCAATGGATAAAATGAATATCTTGAATGAAATAAATAATAAATATCTTGTAAGCATGAAATTTATAATGTTTTCCTTTCATTAGCCATATCATATAATGTTTTCCATATCATATCATATAATGTATTAACCATATCATATAATGTTTTCCATATCATATAATGTTTTCCTTTCATTAACCATATATATATCTCTTTAAAATTCTCTTTCAACTATTCTTAATAGCTATCCATAATTCCATATGAAACATATATGAAAAATAAGATTCAAATTCAAGGCCATTCAAACCTTTTGAATCCATTTCTCACAAGGTTATGCCATGCCATGCCTATGTATCTTTATGATATTAATAGGTTCTTTATGCAACGTCATATGTTTCTCATAGTTTTATTTACACTCTATTGCATGGTCCGCACTTGAACGAATTCAATATATTATAAAAAACAAAAAGAACCGATTTCAATTGATTTCGTATTGTATTATATGAGTGGATGGAAAATATGTTCAAATACCAAATGGCGGCAGTGAAAAATTGCGATATTTTATTCATCGCCCAGATCGATTAATGGAAATGCGATATTAAATACTTTGATTTTCCATTTCGATGGGAATGCGATATTAAATACTTTGATTTTCCATTTCGGAGCGTCCCGAAACCTCGCCTTGAAATCTTTGAAATGCTCCGGTTATTTTCGAAAACATCAAATATAAAGCATGTTGATTCCCTTCTCATTCCTCCAAATGAGGAGGTAGGAATGTACATAGAGGTGAACAGCCATTGAAGAGTATCATACCTTTTCTCTCACATCAAACAGCGAGAGGCGAAAAGAAATTATGTTGGCTGCAGTTGCCCGCACATGAATGTTGCTACCTTCCTTCATCGCCAGACATCGATCTATGTCACTTTCTCATTTCTAACTCACTCAATAGCGCACCGATATTTTCTAAGTCACTTTCAATATTTTTCTACTTCACTTTTCAATTCACTTTTTTGGAAAGTATATGTCTGCTAGTGATCTGACTGTGCTTCTTCTCACGGCTCTAGAAATTCGTTCCCGAAATTTTATCGACATCGATTATTTGGTATTTGGTGAGATGATTGGTGTGACTACATTGTCGCTTATTCAAAGGCAAGTTGATTGCGTTCCCTTCATCAACCTTTTTAATTGGATACAAACTAAAATTGCATCACATTATTTTTCTTTAAAATAAGTGCATATCACCTACAATTTACAAGCATATATATTAAAATCATAATTATCACTTACAATTGAGCATAAATTAATAATAATCACTTTATAAAGGTGGTTGATATAAATAGGTTATTAGTTTAGAAAGGTGGAAAATGGTGGGGATGAACATGATGAGTATATATCAACCACTTTTATAAAATGATCGTTGTTAGTTGAAGGTCCAGGGACATGATAAAGGAATAATAAATCATTAATAAATGAAAACATATAAATAATGATTTAATGTCCAAATTAAAAAAATTAAATGTACAAAAAATATTAATATAATAATTAATTGAAAGTTAATGTTTTCATGCATTATTAATTGATTAATTAACAATACTTTATTAATGTATTAATACTCTAATAATAGCGTGTTATTAATATATTAATTTAATAATAATATAATATTACTTTATAATAATATATTAATATACTACTTTACTAATGTATTTATACATTATTAAATAATATATTATTAAAATATGAATATACTAATAAAGTAATATATTAATAATACATGGTTAATTAACACATTATGTATTAATATGTTTCGAGAGTGCATCGAGGGTTAGGGTAACTTCTACTATGGTGCACCTTTCCGTTGCGCAAGGGCATTATGCTCCCAAGTGCTGAAGGGTCGCGAGGCCCTCCATACAATGCCACAACAGCCCAAGGAAGCAACAGAGGCGGCTCCAAGCGCCCAACTTTCAAACCCCCCTAGACCTATGCTCATAACTCATCTCTGAGTGGATTTTCAAAGATCGAGATATGGACATAGACTCAGGGAAAGCCATACCCACCACACCAGCTGCGAGCATGGCCTGACCTTGGGTACCATGGAAATGCATTATGCAAGCTCCAAAATAAATTGTTAGCACACCGTCGATTGAAGAACAGAAGCAGTACATGAGAGACTATGCCCTAATCGGAAAATTTTTAGGTCTTTGACCATCTAGAAAGGAACTGGTAAAATGGATATACCAATGGTGGAAGCCCAAAGGCCACTTTGATCTGCAGCTGGGCTCCAAGGGCTTCTTTGTCATAACCCTACATAACCTAGAAGATTGAAATCAAATCTTTGATAGCGGACCATATTTCTTCAACTCAACGAGTCTTTTTCTAAGATTTTGTAAGGAGAAATCCAGCCCTAAACTAGAAGAATTCACCCGTGCCCCAGTCTGGTTACGCTTATACTACTTGCCACAAGAGTTCTAGCTAGAAGAGGTCCTCACGGGCATAGGAAACACAATAGGAGTGTATGTCAAATCTTTTGAAGCCACCAAGCAACGGAGATATATCGACTATGCATGGATATGTGTCTATCGGAACATTGCAAAGCCACTACTAGGGTATATGGTTCTGGAGTATTAGGATAAGGACTGGATGCAAACCATTGATTATGAACAAATCTCGTTCAGATGTTGAAAATGCCATGAGCACAGGAACCTCTTTAGGGACTTTCCTCTTAACACACCCAGTAAGGAAGGGAACCGAGAAGCAAACTCAGACAAAGAGGGATTCATACCAGCAACAAGAAAGTGAAGACAACGAGGAAAGCAACCAGTAGCCCAAACCGTCAAGGAACCAACAACAAGTAATCAATATGGGATATTGCAGAAACAACCAATAGGCTTGGAAGCATCATGAGCTCCACCCCAAAACCCAACAAAAGGGGAAGCATAGGTAACTCAAGTGTCCTCCCAACCTACCGCCACAACCAAATCCTTGACCACAACTCTGGAACCCACAGAGACCGAAGATGGAGATGTGGATATGGAATTGGATGATAAAGATCTAGCTGGAGTAGAACTGGAACACCTGGAGCATGCCTACAGACATCATGAACTCTTTACCATTTGACCAGACCAACCAAGAAAACTGTACAAAATTTTCCTCAACTTGTCAGCAGGCTCCACCACCTAGGAATCCATGGACATACTTGAAAAGAACAATGCAAACCTCAGAAATATGAAAAGAAGTGAGGGCGTAATTCCACCAATAAGCCCATCTAGGAGATTGGACACTTCATGGTCAAGTTAGGTCAGATCCATCTTTTATATGACAGTTTCCCACCTCTCCCTCCCACCCTTCTTCATGAAGATCATCTCCTGGAATATAAGGGGTCTCAAGGGTCGTAGTAAACATAGATTACTACGAGATATGCTCATCGTGGAAAAAACAGATATGTTGCTACTCCAGGAAACAAAATGTGGCATAGAAGAGATGGAAAGGATACTTCCCAACTATTGGACGCAGGGGAGAGGCACCTACATAACAGCCATGGTAGAAGTAGGAGGGTTAGCTCTATGTTGGAACCCAAGCACGATCACTCGAGACAACTTTTTCTTAACCAAATGGTCCATTATGGTGAGATACCGACTCATTGGCTCCAACAAGCCAGGGTATCTAACTAATGTTTATGGACCAGCCAACTCAGGGGACAGACAGTCCTTCCTTCATAGCTTGGAACATCAAGCCACTATAATAGCAGGGAATAGATGGATCCTAGGAGGCAAGTTCAACATGATGTGCAACTTAGATGAAAAAAGAGGAGGCACTTGGAGGCTTGATGGGGATTCGATCGACTCTCAGCACCAAATTGACAATCTTGGCCTAGTATATCCACGCAATGCCAATGACACCTTCTCCTGGACAAACTGCAGAATGGGATCTCACCAAATAGCCTGTAGATTGGATCGCTTCCTCCTTTCGGACTCTCTCATGATGGAGGGTACACCTCTGGAAGCCAAGATCCTAGATTTCCAGGGATCTGATCATTGGCCTATAGAACTCTGGCTAGATGTCCTGGCCACCCCAGGATGCAAGCCCTTCAGAATGGAGCAGTTCTGGATAAACCACCCTGAATTCCATCAGAATGCTCACATTTAGTGGGAGGAAGCTGTGGTTTCCACTGGCACTAAGATGTACCGATTCCAGCAAAAACTCAAGAACTTCAATCAGAAACTCAAAACCTGAAACAGACAAACTTTTGGTAACATCTTTGTAGCCCAAAAGCATCTCATGGAACAAATGAGCAACTTCCATGGTCATATTTGGGACACAGGCTTAAATGAACCCCTCAAACAATAGGAGGAAGCACTCAGACGAAAGATGGAGGAAATAAAACTTCAAAAAGAAATCCCATGGACGCAAAAATATCACATCCAATGGCTCAAAGAGGGAAATCGAAACACTAAGTTCTTCCATAGGTCCACCATCCAAAGAAGGCATGCCAATCGTATCACTCAACTTACTTCCGAGGACGGACAAACCAGACACACCCATGAGGATTTGGAGGAAGAACTGGTTAACTATTACCAAAACCTCCTGACAGAGCCTTAGAGGGACAGATCTCAAGCTATAACACAGATCACGCAAAACATACCCTCCTTAATTCTTCAGATCAAAATGTGGCTTTATTTCAATTGATCATGCTCGAGGAAGTGGACCAGGCTCTTCAAGACACCCCAAAAGGAAAATGCCCAAGACCCGATGGATTCACTTTTGATCGCTTTCACCATTGTTGGCCCATGCTTAGAGAGGAAGTTTGGGAAATCATTGAAGACTCTAGAATCTTCGAACAGGTCCTCCCAGCCCTTAATGCCACCTTCCTTACTCTCATCCCAAAGGAGGAGAAAGTGAACCATCCTAAGCAGTTCAGGTCGATAGCTCTTTGCAACGTCATCTACAAGCTCCTGACCAAAGTGATTGCAAGATGACTTAAGCCCCTCCTACCATTTATCATTTCACCGGAACAATCAGGATATATGGAAGGCAGACAAATCCTTGATAGCGTCATCCTCACCCATGAGGTTATACAATCTCTACATAAGACCCGAACTCTAGGTAGCTCTTAAAACTAGACCTTTCCAAATCTTTTGATAAGTTAAGCTGGGACTATATGCAATCTATGCTCCTTGCCTTTGGTTTTGACCCCTCTTGGGTTGATTGGATTCTGAACCTCACCTCCACGACCTTCTTCTCAATCCTTATCAATGACATTCCTTCGCACCCCTTCACCCCCACAAGAGGAATCCGTCAGGGGGACCCCCTCTCACCCTTCCTTTTCATCATCCTAGTAGAAGGACTGGGTCATTCAATTAAGGTTGCGGTGGCAAATAAGATGCTGAAAGGGTTTCCTTTGCATGGTATCAGCCCCCCAATTTCTCACAGCCAATTTGTGGATGATATGCTAATGATGGGCTCACCAACAGTCCAAGAGGCCCTTACCATTATCTCTATCATTAATACCTTCTTTGAAGCATCGGTGATGGACATAAACAAGGACAAGTCCCATGTCTTATTTTTTAATACTCCTCTGTCGATTCAACTCCACAATTCAGGCATTCTAGGTTTCATGTGAAGCTCCCTTCGTTCTAAATATCTTGGCATCCCCCTCCTTGACAAATCCCTCTGGAACAACTCTCGGGAAGGTCTCCTTACCTCCTTAGCTAAAAGATTCTCCTCTTGGAACTATCGTTCTCTAAAATTCTTTATTTGTCTCATCCTCCTCAAATCAGTTCTGTAGGCCCTGCCAGTCTACACCTTCTCTACCCTCACATCCCCTACCAACATTCTCAGTGCAATTAAATCCTTGCAAAGAAAATTCCTCTATCAAGGACTCAAAACACGGAAGAAACTCACCCTGATCAGCTGAGAGAAGCTCTGTAATTAATTCCAAGATACAAGGAGGCCTAGGAATCAGAGACCCCTCTATTCTGAACAAAGTTTTTAGCGGAAAGATTTGGTGGAGATGGTTCTAAACACCTCAAGACCTTTGGTCCGTGCTCTAGCAACGAAAGTATACTCCCAACACCACAGAAAGGAACCTCATTCACTGGAATGAAGATATCTCAGGCTCCTTAATTTGGACAATAGCCAGGCAGAATCACCACCTAATCGCTAACCATGGCTTCTGGGAAATTCGAAATGGTCAAACAACCCTCTTCTCGAATTATTCGTGGCAACAACTACTGATTTTAGCTATGGAGGACTGGGAGAACACCTTTTCCCCCCCTACAAAACATGCAAGATTGACCAGAGTGGCAAAATTTTGGAGACACAACTACACAAGTACCACGTGGAGATCCTAGAAAATTGACAGAGAAGAAGTTCACGTCAATGCAAAGGTGGACCTCCAACCTTGGCAAGAAATGTCCAATAATAGGAAAATTTCTATTTTGCAAGACGAGGACATCCTCAGATGGGGAAGCACTCCAAAATGCACTTTCAACATCCAATAATACTATGGAATAAAAGCCCATCCCAATCCTCACCCCCCAAAGGAAATCTGGTGCAAAATTTGGTCTCTAAAGAATTGGCCTAAAATAAGCACTTTTCTCTGGATGGTGGCACATGATAATATCCTCACCTGGGAGAATCTTACTAAAAGGGGATTTGTAGGACCTTCCATCTGTCACCTTCGTCTAGAAGAGGTAGAAATATTGAATCACCTTCTCAACACCTGCCCTTACAGTGCCAAAATATGGGATCACTACACAACCATAATGCGCACTTCAGATCCCCAAAGGGACATCATCAACAACACTATTGAAGCGTGGAGAGAAGAAGCCTTTCAGTCCCCAATTTTGAACCGCATTTGGCAATTTCTCCCTGGCTCCATCCTCTAGAAACTTTGGAAAGAGAGAGACAAAAGAATCTTTAGAAAAATCAACAAGGATTGGTAATGCACTTGGATCCAAATTTCCCTCAATATAACTGAAACAATCAACTTGCAGCCCTGGTGGGAGGAGGACTTGATTTTCCCAACCAAGGAGCAGAGCATCATGAATAACTGGAAAATCAACAACGTTCAAGGTATGGTACCCCATCCTCACCCTTGTTCTCAAGGGAACAACCCTTCCCATTTGTCCCCACCCCCAATGGATTTCGTCAAGCTCAATTTTGACAGTGCCTCCAAAGGAAATCCAAGAGTGGCGGGGTTTGGGGCAGTGATCTACAATCAGCAGGGAAGCATTCTCCTCCTTACAGCGGTAAATTTGGGACATACTACCAACAATGTAGGCGAACTTTGGGGGCTAACCACGAGACTTCAGTTGGCCTTAAAGCACCACTTCAGCAAACTCATAGTGGAAGGAGACTCTCAAATCATCCCCAATCTCTTCTAGAAAATCTTGAACGGAGAAGGTCTCACCTTGTTGGGGCCTCAATGATGATCTCAGAACCATCTCAAACCTCCTTAGACAGGGTCAAGCTCTCATCCCTTCTCATGTCAGAAGGAAGGCCAACCCGATTGCAGACGATCTATCCAATATCAGGGTAGAAACAAATGAACCAGATATTCTTTACAGGGCCCCTACCCACCAGAGACACCCTATCTTTCAGAGATGTCAAGAAAAATATCTATACATTGACAACCCCCCGGATGGGGTGCCAGTGGAGTACATGCGTCAAGAGGCGTAACCAGAAGAGTTCCTCCATGGCACCAACCAAGTGACGACCGCGTGCCACTCCCTCCCACCTAATCCATCCCATGAAATTCATCTCATTTGAAGCAGGGCACCATTACTCTCAGTCTGTCCTCCTGTGTCTTCTCTTCATCTCAAAGGACTTTCACCCTCCCTCGGCCTCTACCCTACGCATACGATTATTTATGGCACTTCACCAGCTCCCTGGCCTATTTGAATGGCTTCAGCTTCTCCGAATGGCTCATTCCTTCCTGGGGGATCTTTTGTGTTTTCCTGGTCCATTCCTAGCTCACCCTCAATCCCTATGCATCTCGGAGATGCCTCCACTCCGAGGAAAGTCTAAAAGTCAGTCATCTTGGCACCCAAACCATCCCTACCTGGCCCCCGTCCCTTGCATGAATCATCCATGTCATCCTCCTCCTCATTGACCACCTCGTCATCCTCCTTGGCGTAGTCTACCCAATTCCTAGCTCGTCTCTCGCCCTTCTTTGCATATCTGACCAACAGAAAGGAGGGGTTAGATTTCCTAGCGGCCTCTTTGGATTATAACTCAGGATCACCAGGCAATTTGGCCTCTCTGTCACTCCGAGGCCCTTTGGCTCCTCCCAACTCCCCAACCTCACAGTCTCTACAGGTGAGTCAAAACTCACACCATCCACCACACTCTCGAACTAACTCCAACACGGACCCAGATTGCGACTGGAAATCAATTCTTGCTTTGTTGCAGGCCCTAGTTTTTGACCTATGGCGAGATATGGATGACCTCTGCTTCCGACTAGAGATAGTGGATGGCAAAGCCTCCCATTTCCTGCAGTTACTCTTCGCAATGCAAGGTGATCCTCACTTCCCATCAAAGGCAACCCAAGCAGTAGCAGCACATGCAGTGGCAAATCCTCACTTCTCATTTCTAACTCACTCAATAGCACACCGATATTTTCTAAGTCACTTTCAATATTTTTCTACTTCACTTTTCAATTCACTTTTTTTGAAAGTATATGTCTGCTAGTGATCTGACTGTGCTTCTTCTCACGGCTCTAGAAATTTGAACCCTAAATTTTATCGACATCGATTATTTGGTATTTGGTGAGATGATTGGTGTGACTACATTGTTATTATCGCTTATTCAAAGGCAAGTTGATTGCGTGCCCTTCATCAAGCTTTTTAATTGGATACAAACTAAAATTGCATCACATTATTTTTCTTTAAAATAAGTGCATGTCACCTACAATTTACAAGCATATAGATTAAAATCATAATTATCACTTACAATTGAGCATAAATTAATAATAATCACTTTATAAAGGTGGTTGATATAAATAGGTTATTAGTTTAGAAAGGTGGAAAATGGTGGGGATGAACATGATGAGTATATATCAACCACTTTTATAAAATGATCGTTGTTAGTTGAAGGTCCAGGGACATGATAAAGGAATAATAAATCATTAATAAATGAAAACATATAAATAATGATTTAATGTCCAAATTAAAAAAATTAAATGTACAAAAAATATTAATATAATAATTAATTGAAAGTTAATGTTTTCATGCATTATTAATTGATTAATTAACAATACTTTATTAATGTATTAATACTCTAATAATAGCGTGTTATTAATATATTAATTTAATAATAATATAATATTATTTTATAATAATATATTAATATATTACTATACTAATGTATTTATACATTATTAAATAATATATTATTAAAATATGAATATACTAATAAAGTAATATATTAATAATACATGGTTAATTAATACATTATGTATTAATATGTTTCGAGAGTGCATCGAGGGTTAGGGTAACTTCTACTCTGGTGCACCTTTCCGTTGTGCAGGGGCATTATGCTCCCAAGTGCCGAAGGGTCGCGAGGCCCTTCATACAATGCCACAACAGCCCAAGGAAGCAACAGAGGTGGCTCCAAGCTCCCAACTTTCAAACCCCCGTAGACCTATGCTCATAGCTCATCTCTGAGTGGACTTTCAAAGATCGCGATATGGACATAGACTCAGGGAAGGCCATACCCACCACACCAGCTACAAGCATGGCTTGACCTTGGGTACCATGGAAATGCATTATGCAAGCTGCAAAATAAATTGTTAGCACACCCTCGATTGAGGAATAGAAGCAGTACATGAGAGACTACGCCCTAATCGGAAAATTTTTAGGTCTTTGGAAATTTTAAAAGGAACTGGTAAAATGGATATACCAATGGTGGAAGCCCAAAGACCACTTTGATCTGCAGCTGGGCTCCAAGGGCTTCTTTACCATAATCCTACATAACCTAGAAGATCGAAATCAAATCTTTGATAGCGGACCATATTTCTTCAACTCAATGAGTCTTTTTCTGAGATTTTGTAAGGAGAAATCCATCCCTAAACTGGAGGAATTCGCCCATGCCCCAGTCTAGTTATGCTTATACTCCTTGCCACAAGAGTTCTGGCTGGAAGAGGTCCTGACGGGCATAGGAAACACAATAGCAATGTATGTCAAATCTTCTGAAGCCACCAAGCAATGGAGATATACCTCCTATGCAGAGATATGTGTCTATCTGAACATTACAAAGCTGCTACCAAGGTATATGGTTCTGGAGTATTAGGATAAGGACTGGATGCAAACCATTGATTATGAACACATCTCGTTCCGATGTTGAAAATGCCATGAGCACGGGAACCTCTTTAGGGAATTTCCTCTTAACACACCCAGTAAGGAAGGGAACTGAGAAGAAAACTCAGACAAAGAGGGATTCATACTAGCAACAAGAAAGTGAAGACAATGAGGAAAGCGGCCAATAGCCCAAACCGTCAAGGAACCAACCACAAGTAATCAATATGGGATACTGCAGAAACAACCA
>CBVK0102102989.1:0-10460 GCA_900067695.1 Picea abies
GATGCTGAAAGGGTTTCCTTTGCATGGTATCAACCCCCCAATTTCTCACAGCCAATTTTTGGATGATACACTAATGATGGGCTCACCAACAGTCCAAGAGGCCCTTACCATTATCTCTATCATTAATACCTTCTTTGAAGCATCAGGGATGGACATAAAGAAGGACAAGTCCCATGTCTTATTTTTTAATACTCCTCTATCGATTCAACTCCACATTTCAGGCATTCTGGGTTTCATCTTAAGCTCCCTTCCATCCAAATATCTTGGCATCCCCCTCCTTGACAAAGCCCTCTAGAACAACTCTCGGGAAGGTCTCCTTACCTCCTTAGCTAAAAGACTCTCCTCTTGGACCTATCATTCCCTAAACTTCTCTAGTTGTCTCATCCTTCTCAAATCAGTTCTGCAGGCCCTGCCAGTCTACACCTTCTCTACCCTCACATCCCCTACCAACATTCTCAGTGCAATTAAATCCTTGCAAAGAAACTTCCTCTATTAGGGACTTAAAATACAGAAGAAACTCTCCCTGATCAGCTGGGAGAAGCTCTGTAATTAATTCCAAGATACAAGGAGGCCTAGGAATCAGAGACCCCTCTCTTCTGAACAAAGTTCTTAGCGCAAAGATTTGGTGGAGATGGTTCTAAACACCTCAAGACCTTTGGTCCAGGCTCTGGAAACGAAAGTATACTCCCAACACCACAGAAAGGAACCTCATTCACTGGAATGAAGATATCTCAAGCTCCTTAATTTGGACAATAGCCAGGCAGAATCGCCACCTGATCACTAACCATGGCTTCTGGGAAATTTGAAATGATCAAACAACCCTCTTCTCGAATTATTTGTTGAAATAGCTACCGATTTTAGCTATGGAGGACTAGGAGAACACCTTTTCCCCCCCTACAAAACATGCAGGATTGACTAGAGTGGAAAAATTTTGGAGACACAACTACACAAGTACCATGTGGAGATCCTAGAAAATTGACAGAGAAGAAGTTCACGTCAATGCACAGATGGACCTCCAACCTTGACACAAAATGTCCAATAATAGGAAAATTCCTATTTTGCAAGGCGAGGACATCCTCAGATGGGGAAGCACTCCAAAATGCACTTTCGGCATCCAAGAATACTATGGAGTAAAATCCCATCCCAATCCTCACCCCCCAAAGGAAATCTGGTGCAAAATTTGGTCCCTAAAGAATTGGCCTAAAATAAGCACATTTCTCTGGATGGTGGCACATGGCACTATCCTCACCTGGGAGAATCTTACTAAAAGGGGATTTGTAGGACCTTCCATCTGTGACCTCCATCTAGAAGAGGTAGAAATATTGAATCACCTTCTCAACACCTGCCCTTACAGTGCCAAAATATGGGATCAATGCACAACCATAATGCGCACTTCAGATCCCCAAAGGGACAGCATCAACAACATTATTGAATTGTGGAGAGAAGAAGCCTTTCAGTCGCCAGTTTTGAACCGCATTTAGCAATTTATCCCTGGCTTCATCCTATGGAAACTTTGGAAAGAGAGAAACAAAGGAATCTTTAGAAAAATCAAGAAGGATTGGCAATGCACTTGGATCCAAATTTCCCTCAATATAACTGAAACAATCAACTTGCAGCCTTGGTGGGAGGAGGACTTGATTTTCCCAACCCAGGAGCAGAGCATCATGAATAACTGGAAACTCAACAACGTTCAAGGTATGGCAGTCCATCCTCACCCTTCTTCTCAAGGGAACAACCCTTCCCATTTGTCCCCACCCCCAATGGATTTCCTCAAGCTCAATTTTGACGGTGCCTCCAAAGGAAATCCAGGAGCGGCGGGGTTCGGGGCAGTGATCTGCAATCAGTAGGGATGCATTCTCCTCCTTACAGCGGTAAATTTGGGACATACTACCAACAATGCGGCCGAACTCTGGGGGCTAACCACAGGACTTCAGTTGGCCTTAAAGCACAACTTCAACAAACTCATAGTGGAAGGAGACTCTCAAATCATCCCCAATATCTTCTAGAAGATATTGAACGGAGAAGGTCTGGTCCTGTTGGGGCCTGACTGACGATCTCAAAACCATTGCAAACCTCCTTAGACAGGGTCAAGCTCTCATCCCTTCTCATGTCAGAAGGAAGGCCAACCAGATTGCAGACGATCTATCCAATATCGGGGTAGAAACAAATGGACCAGATATTCTTTGTCTGGCCCCTACCCACTAGAGACACCCTATCTTTTAGAGATGTCAAGAAAAATCTCTATACATTGACAACCCCCCGGATGGGGTGCCAGTGGAGTAGACGTGTCAAGAGGTGCAATTAAAAGAGTTCCTCCATGGCACCAACCAAGTGACGGCCACATGCCACTCCCTCCCACCTAATGCATCCCATGAAATTCATCTCATTTGAAGCAGGGCACCATTACTCTCAGTCTGGCCTCCTCTGTCTTCTCTTCATCTCAAAGGACTTTCACCCTCCCTCGACCTCTACCCTGCGCGTGCGATTATTTATGGCACTTCATTAGCTCCATGGCCTACTTGAATGAATTCAGCTTCTCCAAATGGCTCATTCCTTCCTGGGGGATGTTCTCAGTGCTCGACCTCCAGCCCAACATCTCCCTACTTTGGTTTTTTGTTTTCCTGGTCCATTCCTTGCTCACCCTCAATCCCTCTGCATCTCGGAGATGCATCAACTCCAAGGAAAGTCTAAAAGTCGGTCGTATTGGCACCCAAACCAACCCTTCTTGGCCCCCCGTCCCCTGCCTACATCATCCCTGTCATCCTCCTCCTCGTCGACCACCTCGTCATCCTCCCTGGCGCAGTCTACCCAATTCCCATCTCGTCTCTCACCCTTATCTGCATCTCTGGCCAACAGAAAGGAGGGGTTGGATTTCTCAGCGACCTCTTTGGATTATAACTCGAGACCACTAGGCAATTCGGCCTATGTCTCACTCTCAAGCCCTTTGGCTCCTCCCAACTCCCCATCCTCATAGTCGCTACAGGCGAGTCAAAACTCACACCATCCACCACACTCTCGAGCTAACTCCAACATGGACCCAGATTGCGACTGGCAATCAATTCTTGATTTGTTGCAAGCCCTAGTTTTTGACCTATGGCGAGATATGGAAGACCTCCACTTCCGACTAGAGATACTAGATGGAAAAGCCTCCCATTTCCTATAGTTTCTCTCCGCAATGTAGGGTGATCCTCACTTCCCATCAAAGGCAACCCAAGCAGTATCAACACACGCAATGGCAAATTCGACACCAGTGTTGGCATGTCATGGAGCTTTGGTCCACACTGAGCCAGACCACAATGAACAAGGAATTTCATCCTGGTCGGTTGACGTACATAAGGAAGAAGTCAAGGAGAAGGATCGTCAGAAGGATAGGAGCATGTCACCACTGCCGAAGCACGCCATTCAACTAGATGGGATACCAGTCGTGGAGGAACCACCTCCCCCTCGGGACCCGACATTTAGCACCTTCTTCGTTGCCACACTAGAGCCCTTATCAGTGACGTGTTCAGTGCTTGGAAACTCTTTGGCTTTCTTTTTTTTAGTGCTTGGCCACCTCTTAGATTTTTTTTGTCTTGCTTTGTGCAGGGCCAGCCTTTGGCCCTATTTTTTTTATGGCTATTAAGGTCTACACTCTGTATAGTTGTACAGGCCTCTGTTAGGGGCCAAAATTCTGAACAGTACTACTGATAGTTTTGCCTTCAATTTTAAGGTGGTTTGGCTGGCTGAGCTGGTTTCCCTTAAGGGAAGCTTGATGTTTACAACTTAAAACCACACAAATTATCTGTAAACCTAGACTTTGACAGACTTTTATAAACTTCTTACTTAGAAAAAATAAAAATACAATATGTATTAATAAAGTATATATACATTAATAAAGTATTAAAACACTAATAAAATAATATATTAATAATACACTATTAAATATTAATATTTCATGATTAATTAATACATTAATATAATGTTTAAATTAAAGTATTAATAGATTAATAAATATTGTAATGTATAAATTTAGCCTATTAATTAGTATTTATTTAATTAATTAATGTTACTAATAAAATACATTAATTAAACATTATTACATTACTAAAATAGCAATACATTAATAATGTAATACATTAATAAAACATTCATGCATTAAAAAAGTATTAAGATATCCAAACATATATTAAAGTATTACATTATATTACATCAAAATATTAATACATTAATAAAATTTATATACAATAATAAAGTAATACATTAATAAAGTAATGATATATTAAAAAAGTAATGATACTTCAATATGTAATATGTAATAATAAGTAGGGACATTAATACATTATAATAATGTATATGGTAATTATAATGTTTAAATATATTATAATTAATATATTTATATATTATTAATTAATAAGTTAATGTATTAATCAAGTATTTATACATTATTAGATAATATATTAATAAAGTATGAATACAATAATGAAGTAGTACTTTAATAAAATGTTATTAAAGGATAATAAAAATCCATGCTATGGTTAAGAGTGATAGTCTATGCTTGACCATGAGTATGCTTAACTATGGTAAACCATGACTCCATGGTTGACTATGATTGTAACTATGGTTTACAATTAGAGTGGTTGACTATGGTTGATTCTAGTTATGGTTGATATGGTAGACTATGCTTGACCATGACCATAGTTAACTCGAATTGATGATGACCATGACAATGACTATGGATGATCATGAATAGGGTTGATCATGACCATAACCATGGCTATGGACGACCACAAATGGCCATTCCCATGACTATGATTTTTGTACGATATATATATATATATATAATTTGTTATATAGATATTAGAAATGTTCATCACAATGTTACGTAGGGAGATATTTCGTTGAATTCTTAAAATGAGAAATTTTTATGGCAATGGAAATATATATATTAGTGACATTGCAACATTAGGAATTATTTGTCACAATGCGACTTTAAGAAATGTTCGTCACAATGTGACTTTGACAAATGTTTTTCACCTTGTGACGTACGGAAATGTTCATCATAATGTGATGTCGAGAAACACTTGACAGATTCTAGAATTGTCTTTTACTTTTGCAATGTTGGGAAATGGGTGTTACAATGAGACATTGTAAAATGTTTGTAACAATAAGATCATAGGAAATGTTTGTCACATTACGATGTTGTGAAGTGTTCATCACAATGCAACATTTGGAAATGTTTGTCACATTGTGGCGCTAGAAAATGTTCGTTACAAGGAGACATTGCGACATTGGAAAACGTTTGTCACAATGAAACATTCGAAAATGTTTGTCACAGTGAGATGCTAGGAAATGTTCGCCACATTGCAATGTTGGGAAATGTGCATCACAATGAAACAATGAGAAATGTTTATAACATTGCAACGTTGGGAAACGTTCATCACATTGTGACGTTGTGAAATGTTAGTCAGAAAGATACATTCGGATTTTTTTTTCAGACTATGACATTGTGAAATGTTCATCACATTGTGATAGTGGGAAATGTTTGTCACAATGCAATGTTGGGAAATGTTCGTCACAATGCAATATTGGGAAATGTTTGTCACAATGTGACATTGGGAAATAATCGACACATCTCAACGTTCAGAAATTTTTGTCACAATATGACATTGTTAAATGTTAATTATAATGTGATGTCGGGAAAGACATGACACCTTGTAGAATCATGTTTTGTTTTTTTAATGCTCGGAAATGATCGTCATAATGCAATGTCGAGAAATTTTTGTCACATTGCCACATTGGCAAATGTTCATCACATCTCAATGTTGGGAAATGTTCGTCACAATGAATGTCTTGAACCATCTTTTACTTTGAATAATATTATTTATACTTGTCCTAAGGACATTGATATAAAATCATCTTCAACTTTGAAGATAATGAATTATACTTGTGATAAGGACATTGATAAAAAATCATTCGATAACTGATACACATATTAAAGAAATTGATAACAAATCTACTTGATATATATGTTGTATATTATGATTTATATTTTTTATAAGAACATTGATAGAAAATCAACTTTGAATTTCCACATGCTGATTTATTTTTTTTATAAGGACATTTAACTATTGCAATGTTGGGAAATGTTCGTCACAATGTAATGTCTGGAATCATGTTTTACGTTGTAGACAATTATTTATACTTGTCTTAATGTCTGGAATCATGTTTTACGTTGTAGACAATTATTTATACTTGTCTTAAGGACATTGATAGAAAATCATCTTCAACTTTGCAGATAATGAATTATATTTGTCATAAGGACATTGATAAAACAAATGACTCAATAAATTATATACGTATTATAGACATTGATAAAAAATCTACTTGATAGATATGTTGTAGATAATGTTTTATTCTTGTTATAAATACATTTAGCTAAACTATGTATGCCTCATATAGTGTATATATTGCACCATGAAATAAGCAATGATCATTATATTAAGATTCTTTTATTAGGGGATACATTTTGAATTTTCTTTTTATATATTAGTTATAGTTGTGTTGCATTCTTAATGCCACATATGGATCATATAGTTTATAGATTGCAGTATAGTAAAATATATGATTCTTATGCATCCATATATACAAAATATATTGTGTTAAGACACACACACACACACACACACACACACACACACACACACATATTTATATGAATTGTGTGTACCTTGTGGTGTTGGTAAGATCATTTTATTGAGGTTCTATTCCTTAGTACATTGTGCATTTTCATTTTTATGTATTATTTCTAGTTGTGTTGCATTGTTAATGCCCATGAACCTTTCAAAATTTCTTTTAATTATAAAAAAGACATTGAATTATATAAAATTTGATGATGTGATATAGAGCCCAACTAAATTTTGAAAATTGTATGTTGTCCATAACCCTAGTTGAGAAAAATAAAACAATGATTAGATTTAATATGTATAATCAAAATACCATGAATACACATGAAAAGTAAAACATTATATAAAATATTTATAATGACCTTCTCTAATAATAATTAAAAAACCATTTTAAAAAACACAATTTTAAATTGTACTTCTTGAAAACACCTATCATTCAAAAAAGCCAATTCCAAAGGAATTGAGTCTAAATATAACTTCATTTATAGTATTATTTATCCTTTATAAAATGAATGATAAACATTTGAATATTTACATTTTTTATAACCAAACTTTTTTAAATTATGGTTTAACTATATTTAAATTAGTGTTTAATATATACTTAGATCAAATTTAAATTAGGGTTTAATAGATTTAAATTAGTGTTTAATCTAAAATTAAATTATTTTGAGACCCTAATTTAATGTTTTGATTTATCTATAGATAAAACACTAATTTAAAGTATATATTAAACCTTAATTAAATTAGAGATTAACTAACGATTAAATTTAACTTAGGGTTTAACTATAAATTAAATCAAATTAAACTATATATTAAATGTAATTTATACTATAGATTAAATGATTAAATTTAAACAATATATTTAAACCTAATTTAAATTAAATATTAAACTATAAATTAAATTTAACCCTAATTTAAATTATAGATTAAACCCTAATTTAAACTATAGATTAACTAAAGATTAAATTTTACTAAGAGTTTAACTATAAATTAAATTAAATTAAACTATAGATTAAATCTAATTTAAATTAGGATTTAACTATAGATTAACTATATGTTAAAACCTAGTTTAAAACTAGATTTAATTTAATTTAATTATAGATCCAATTTAAATTAGGCTTTAACTATATTAAAGTTAGAGCTTAATCTAACATTAAAGCATAATTAAACTATAAATTAAAATTAACCCTAATTTAAATTATAGATTAACTAAAGATTAATTAGTGTTTAATCTATACTTAAAGCATAGTGAAACTATAATTTAATGTTTCGATTTATCCAAACATTAAACCCTAATTTAAAGTATTTATTAAACCTTAATTAAACTATAGATTAAATTTAACTTAGGATTTTACTATAAACTACATTAAATTAAACTATATATTTAAACCCTTATTTAAATTAAAATTAACCCCTAATTAAACTATAAATTAAATTTAACCCTAATTTAAATTATAAGTTAAACCCTAATTTAAACTATCGATTAAATTTAACCCTATTTTAAACTACAGATTATAGATTAAAACTTAGAACTCTTTGGTTTAGAAATTTTAGGGTCTAGGGTGTAAAAGTTTTGTGAATTATGCATGGACATACAAAAGATTTGATTTCCAGACAACTCTTCAAGTTATTAAAGGCTCAAAGTGTAATATTCGCCTCTTATGCACAAGTGATTGGACTTATTATTTGAGGACACTTGCGTGCAAGTGGTCTGGTTCCCTATATGATTGATTGTTTCGCTTATGGATTATGATGATGTTGTGGATATGATGATATGTTATTTGATTATATTTGTATTGACATGTGCTATTAACTGGTTTCTCCTAAGTGTGCAGGACTCTGGACTGATTAAAGTTGTCGATGGCATCAATGAACCTCTTTCAACTCTGGATTGAGTCAGGAAGTGGATTGTTTATGGTTTGAGTGTTTTTTTTATTGCATATGTGAGATATGACTATTAAATTATCATATTGATTTTGGATCGTTGACATGTTTCGTTGATTGATGCAGGCTGACGATAGCTTGCTAATCAGACTCACATTTGGAGTAAATGGGTCATGCATGACAACCATAGATATTGACGGAGAGGTGTGGCAGGAGCCCTGCCACAGCCTACTAGCACTCTCAATGTGGCTTGAACTATAGGTTAACGATTACCTAGTTCGAGAGATCCACGATGTCATGAGGGTAGACTGAGATAGTCTCTCACAAAGATTCTAAGGGGTGCACAATAAGGCAGGGTCCTTATTCCTTAGACACCCTTAGTCTCCCACAAAGTCACCTAACGGAGTATTGAATCCAAAGGTTTGATGTCTACCAAAATCAGTCAAAAGGCGAGTGGCACCCTTGGAGGACGTAGTGCGTGTTGAAGGGCACGCTACATAGATGAAACTTGAATGAATGTGAGTGGCACCCTTGGAGCACATAATGCGTCTTGAAGGGCACGCTGCGGTTTTAACATTGGTGATTCAATGAACTTAGATTCCTAGAAAAAAATATCTTATTTGACCTGGGGAGCCTTAAGATAATTGTTGCATGAGTAAAGTTTAAAAATTATAAAATTTTAAAAATTATAAAATTTCCCTTAAAAACAATTTTGCTGAGCCTGGTTGAATTTAAGGCCTAGGTCTAAGTAGGACATGAGAACTAAAAATTAATTAAGCAACTAATAAAGGGGGGATGAAGAAAATGGCGTTAAAAATTAAATTTAAAAATTATTGGAGGATTAAATTATTTTGAAGGAGGAAAAATTGCTAAATTTGAACTTAGATAAAAGGGGGAAACTTAATTACAAAAGGAATGTGGAACATAGGAGGGAATCTAGTCTAGAGAACTTTCTTTTTTCTAACTCAACTAATCTTTCATAAAGGCGTCAGTCATTAAGGGAATGTGACGGAATAAAGGGACATGAAGGAGAATTTTTAGGAATTATTTTAGGTGAATGAGGGAATTTGGAAATTTAAATTAATTAATTAAATGAATTTTAGGTGAAACTAAGGGATTAGGTGACAAGTGTACAAGGAAGAATTTTCCTAATAATAAATTAACAAAAATAATTTAGTGTGCATTTTGGCAAGAAGTCACTAAGAAAACTCAATAAAATAAATGGTGGAGCACGATAATGGAGCACGTCTGGTAAGCATAAGCTTACGTGCTCGATATTTTTCTTGACTAATTTTTCTTTTGGGAGTTGAGACACCCAGCTCGATTAGAGAGTGGTAGCTCGACCTTGCAAGGCGAGTTGGGAGCTAGCTTTCTTTTGTTTGTGTGTGGGACCCCTTTGTGGTTCGGGGGGACTCACTGAGAAGAAGAGTACCCCTAGCATTGGATGGGAGGTACCGGTGAGGTCTCAGTGGTTAACAAGAAGGAGCTAGATGGAGCGCAAGCACGGGACAACCACTTCAGATTTTGCACCTCTAGTCATGGTATTTATTGAGAATGGTATTTGCAAAATATTGATTGTATTCATTTTCATTTAGAAATTCATGTCCCTGTATTGTATCTTTGGCTTCATTTTGCAAGCTTCTGGATGATGAATTTGTATAATAATGGTGAAAACAGATATTATATTGCTTTATCAACCTATCTTTAACTCCATAGCCGCTTTATGATTAATGGAATACTTTTCCGGTTGGAGAACCTACCCCTTCATATTCCTGTAATAGAAACTTTGTTTATGATGTCCTTTCCTTATTATTTATTGGTTATTGTTGAGGTTGGGGTTATTGATTTAAAATTTTTGCTAGTTAATGGATGGATGTGAAATCTGATCTTGATTGAACTGAAACTGTTGTTTTT
>CBVK0102102990.1:0-11140 GCA_900067695.1 Picea abies
TGTCCTTTCCTTATTATTTATTGGTTATTGTTGAGGTTGGGGTTATTGATTTAAAATTTTTGCTAGTTAATGGATGGATGTGAAATCTGATCTTGATTGAACTGAAACTGTTGTTTTTTTTTTGCATACAATCTTAATTCTAGTTAGGAAAGGGTGAATTCTAGTTGTCCTTTGTCGAACAATGATATTTTCTAGTAATTGAGCAGCAATGATATCTTATAATTAAGATGTGGGGAGCGAATAAATTCGAGGATTCTTATTGCATTGATTTAATTATTTTTAGTAATTAATCTGGCTCTAATTGGCAACAGTCGTGTCACACCATCTTAAACCTTTTGTGTTTTACCAAGAACCTTTGTCTTTTTCTAGTAATCCTTGGCGTTGTCCTTCAAAGTACCTTCTGCGTTTGTAGGGTAACTTGTCCAAGTCGGTATGTATACTTCACCCTCTGCGTTGTTGTCTTACTTGCCAGCCCAACCGATTATTCTGTTCTCCACGTTTTTGGCAGGGACACATTCCCTGGGATTTAATCTTCTTACCCAACGAATTCCTTGAACCTTCTTCCTTTTCCCAGCGCAACTAGGGGGCTCTACGTTATTCGTGTTGCCTCGGCCTTCACCTTGCACCGTCTGTGACTTGGGCCTTGAAGGCACCTAGTGCATTGGGGGTGGGTGAAGCCTCGTGCGTTGACACCGTTTATCTATGTGCATGCATCCCCAAACCCTCCGCCTTCATCCCAAAGGCTTTTGGAAGCATTTCCAGCTAAGGGAATCCATTTTATTAGATGGGAGAATTCCATCCTTGAGTCTTCAGTGTGGTCAGTGTTGAAACTTTCTCTATTTCCGTGTCCATCGTCGTTGTGAAAAAATTTGTTTACAGAGTGAGTCCCAAATGCCAGTGGAGTCAACCGAACAAACCCCCACAGGTGATGAGTTAAGTGGAGAGTGAATAGTCGTAGATTACGTCTTTCTTCAATCTGCAACGAGCAATCTAGAGCTTCTTTCGTATAGAAAAAGGGTTCCATCTTGCCCTCAGTAGTCAATTTTTTCCTCGGGTATTCTTATTCGCACCGATCATCGACCAACCGTTACCGTATTTTCAAACCCTCTTTTGAAACTTACCTTGGGGAGAAAACCGTTACCGTATTTTCAAACCCTCTTTTGAAACTTACCTTGGGGAGAAGCAACATCGGTCGAGACATTCCGCTCTCGACGTCCAGTAGTTAAAGCATGGGCTATAAACTCCCCCAACTAGCAGGTAATAGACATAATTTACTCTAGTTCTTCCATTCCTCGTGGGCGATTTCCATCGTAATAAAAGAAATACTAAACTAGAGCTTAGTGTATCCTAGCGTATCTAATCCCTGGAATTCCTTTTACGTTGGCTCTGATCTTCGCCAGATCCATTTTGCTTTTGCGAATTTGTGTAGCCTTGATATCAGAGTTTTATCCTGAATTGCTCCCTCCGCGTACAACCTTCCATTCACCATAGTTCCGCCTTCAAAATCGCTCAGGAATCCGGGCTATGCACCTTCAAAATAGTTCCGCCTTCAAAATCGCTCAGGAATCCGGGCTATGCACCTTCAAAACCCTTGCCATGTGTCCCATGCAGGTTACCCTTGCTAAGTTTGTTGTTTCCTTTTTTCCATTGTCTTACCATATGCCCAGTTGGCCTACCCTTCATTTAATCTCTCTGCATTCTTATTTAAGGAATTTTCCTCTTCGTTCCTTTATTGGTAGGCAACATTTATTTCCTTTCCTGAATGGCAATTTCCTGGGACTTTTCGTTGAGTTTAGATAACTGCTTATGGAAGCAGGTTGTTGAACAGAACCAGCTAGTGGCTCTATTGAAATAAACATTCTTGTACTTTGGTTATATTTTTATATTGTATCCAATGTAAACCCTCTCTAATTTTTCAGTATTATAGTAAATCATGGAGTTGTTTCTGGTTACTATAACTTGCATAGCACATTCTATTGTAAATGTTGTATGGAATGTATTGTAGTCTTCTTTTTCTCTTACGGTTCTTTCCTCTCCTAATGTAAATCCATCTTACTCACTCACTTTCTTTTTAGCTCGAATGTTTTAAGTATCATAGAATCCCTTGTTCCCTCTCGATTAGGTGATAATAGGTGAGAAGGATAATCTAGTTACGGTACGTTATGTTAGAAAGCTTCATGTTGGTAAGGGCGTCAATTGAATGATGTTTCTGTAGTGAATTTTGTAGCACCACAATTATTTGATAACTAGTCATGCACCATGAATTAAGGTGAAGTATGACTGGTTATGTGTTTAGAATTCTTGACGCCATGAAATAAACTGATGAATATTCTTGCACCATGTTAAAAAGTTGATGTGTGTCGGTTAAAGAATTTTCTTATGCCTGCATCGTGAAACTAAGTTGATGATAAATCTTATGTCATGAAATTAATGCGAGATATATCATGAGCTGTGTAATTAACTTACTCTTGCGCACTTAAACTGTAGTTGTATGATCGAAACAATAACTAGTTCCCTGTGGCACCATTAATTATAGATGGTGCATGATTGATTAGAACTAGATTACAGTAGCGCCGTGAATAACTTAGGTGTATGATCGATTGAATACTTGATTGTTATTGTGCCATGATCTAAGGGATAGTTTACTCTTACACTTTGAATGTTTAATGTCAATGAATGATTAAGTTTTATGTTGATGACGTGCACTGAATAATGTTTATGTATGATTCCTAAGTTCTTATATTATATGTGCATGTTGTGTTGATGTTGATTATGTTTAAATTCGTAATCGGATCATGCGCACACCTTCAGATAATGATGTTGATAATTCTATTTCGATGAATGATTTAAACACACAAATAGAAGTTAAGTAGATGTTGTCTGGGCCTAAAAATTTAAATAAGTAGATTATTGTGGCTCAGCTTATGTCATTGATATATGGATTTAGTATTTACGCTCTCTTTCACCACGGAACTTTATATTACATGTGTTGGATTACTAGAATGTTATAACGCCTCGACGATCGTTGACGATGTTGCTAATTATTATGGTGTTTTAGCTTTCTTGATGCATTCATAAGAGAAAAAAAAATGTGTCAGTTGTACATCACCCGTGTTTCGTAATGGCGGGGTAATTACATATGGTATCAAAGCAGGTTCAACCCTATGAATATGGATAGCCATGCCTTCCAATGAATTAATCCCTTGATTTATACTTAGCGCTAATTGAATTATTAACCTATCCTTGTGGCAATCACGGTTAGAGAACACGGTAGAGATTCGCGATATGGTTCTAGGGGAAGAGGCGCGATCCCTCCAATAGAACCTACGCCAGAGGGGTTCAACCCCCAAGGAAAAGAACAAGTCTTGAGCATGAACGGACTTTTGTGTGGGATGTGTTGGGACTGATAGGGTCCTTCCAAGGAAATGTCAAAGGCCTTGACTAACCGTCTGTACTGGGATAAGGCCAGGGTGCCTATACCCCTAAGGGTCCACAACGTACCCCATCTAGTACTGGTTTATTTCATGAAAACCTTGATAGTTTTAAGTTCTTGAGTCCAAGAGTGCCACATACCACTCAGCCATGGAGGCATGGATGAAGATCCAGGTGACGTGCTTCGTGCTTCCTGATTTCAACCTCTAACATGAAGGTATGCATAGGCTATCTTCAGCTAAAGGGGAGCGCTCTTCTATGGAGGAAGACACTCTTACCTTAGTTAAACATGGTCGTCGAAGCTATGTTAGGGGAATGGTTTGAAGAACGGTTCTGGGAGAAGTAATTGTCAGAGAAATTCATTGAGTTCCTTCTTGATGAGTTAGCACCTTATGACAAGGTGGTCGTATGGTGACAGATTATGAGACCATATTCATGGAGCTACTTTGGTATGCCCTGCATATGAAAATGAAGAATCCTGAGATCAACAAGTTCGTTATCTGCCTTAACTCCAACTAACGTGCAAAGGTGAGGATCTAAATGCCTTAGGCATTTCATGATGCAGTCCAGCAAGCCTCTTAGATACGAAAGATTTGACCGCGAGAGTCTGGGAAGGACCCCGACAAGACCGTTTGGACTGATAACTTCTGGTGCACAACAACATGAGACATCATCCAGACTAGACTTCTTGGTATCAAGATACATCTCTAGGACCCTAGTCATGACACCTTGGTGATAGGCTCCTCAGCAGAGGGCTCCCTACAGGGGACCACTACATCCGCGACATCACTGCTAGCAGCTGTTGTTTAGGCTTGTCAGTAGAACAAAACAGGATATTAGGCTGGTGGGCGAACATCTTGTACTTCGTGGCCAGGAGTATTGGACCGAAGTTGGGTGATGGTTATGTGGAGAGACACCATACCAGTAAGACTATCTGGATGCAAGGGACAGAGCGGTCAGGTCAACAAGACACACTACTGTGGTGGAGGTGGGAAAATCCCATAGGATTCCTGATTGTGGTAAATAACTACCAGGACGAGAACCAATCCACTGTGCTCGAGGTGTCAGATGCCATCTCCAAATGAACTTTTATTGTTTGTTATATGTCGGTGCTATGGAGAGCTCTAATTATATTACCGCGTTGATGGGATTTAGGTAAGATAACTCGACAGGACCATTTTAGATTCATCGATGTGGCTTCGAGTACCAATCAGATGGTTGGAGGAAGGGGTATTAACTGTTGCTTTAACCTAGGGATAGTGTAATGAAGTCTGACCTATGTCATGCTATTAAGATCTTATGACGACATGATCAGTATGGACTAGTGAGAATCGCATGATGCGATACTCAACGGTATGATGAGGCGGTTGATTTGGACCGACGATGAAGGATAGAGAAGTGTGATTGTAGGAAGAAAATGGGGAGTATCCCCGAGGTTCATTTCTTCCGTACAGCTACAAGAGAGTACACGAAAGGATGGAGGTTATATGCATACTTAGCACCGAACCTCAAGGGTGTGGAGGAACTATTAGAAGACCTTCCGGTAGTATGAGAATTTGTGGACATCATTCCCAGAAGAATTACCATGTGTGTCGCCTAAAGCCAAGATGGAATTTACCATCCACCTAAAACATGGAACTGAACCAATGGCAGGAAATCCTTATTGGATGTCGACGCCTGAGTTACAGGAGTTGAAAGTGCAACTAAAGGAGTTGTTGGAGCTAGGATTTATACGTCCAAGTTTATCGCCCTGGAGGCTCCTGTTAATTTCATACAAAATAAATGGGTCATGGAGACTCTTCTTGACTACTGTCTAGTATTCCTTGATGACATTTTTATATTTTCGTGGATGACGGAAGATCAAGATGAACTTTTACGCTTGGTAGTACAGTTTTGCAAGAGAACAAATTACAAGAAGTGGCCACAAAGATATTGAGGATTCATTTCTTAGGACATGTTATTTTCG
Source organism: Picea abies (assembly GCA_900067695.1). Lineage (NCBI taxonomy): Eukaryota > Viridiplantae > Streptophyta > Pinopsida > Pinales > Pinaceae > Picea > Picea abies. The sequence continues at coordinate 5,399 of CBVK0102102990.1, forward strand.
CTGAAGGCATCGTTGTGGATCCAACAAAGGTAGAGGCTATTGTGGAGTTGGTTGCACCGATGAATGTCCTAGAAGTGCGTAGCTTCATGGGTTTAGGAAGATATTATCATCGGTTTGTCAAGGGTTGTTCGAACAGCAAATACGATTACGAAATTGCAAAAGAAGAACAATAAGTTTGTGTGGACCAAGAAATGCACGGAATCATTTCGAAGGCTCAAGGAGTTGTTGATGACAATGCCAATACTAAAAGTCCCTGGCACGGATGATGGATTCTTGGTATGCACTGACACATACAAGGAAGGCTTAGACAGATTCTTGAGGCAAGACGGTCGATTGATCACTTACATCTCGAGGAAGTTAAGGAATCTTGAGGAGAACTACGCAATGCATGATTTGGATTTGTTAGCCATCATGTATTCCCTGAGAGTGTGGAGACACTACCTGATTGGATTAAAATTAGAACTAAAAACGAACCACTCTGTTTTACAACACCTTTTTATGCAAAATGACTTGAACGCGCGACCATGGCATTGGTCAGAACTACTTATCAATTACGATTTTGAGATTTCCTATTAAAAGGAATAGTGAACAAAGTGGCAGACACGTTGAGTCAAAGATCATGCATATTTTCAATGTTTGGGCCTTGCAACAAATGTTTTTGAATTTGGGACATAATCTTCAGTAGAACCGCATTCAACTTCATTGGTTCATCATGGGCTCTCATAAGTTTCTCATTATTTGCTTTCAAACTTCTCATAGTGGCTAGCAAATTTGGAGGTGCTTCTCTATTCCTCCATCCATCAGACTCTTCGTCTTTGCGATGCGAAGTGTTGTCCAAACTGTGATGCACCATTCACCTCTGTGAATTTTTTCAATTCATCCTACATGTTGAAACAACAATCATCATTAACATTTCATGTCAGTATTTTTAAAAACATGCATTCCAGATAACATATTTTTATTTTTTTAAACAGTCTTAAGAGGTCTTGGTGACCCATTTAAGACTAGAGTTTAAACTCTGCTCCAATACCACTCTGTAACACACCCAACCCCCTAAGTATCATTTCAAGGGATGGGGTATTAAAATTCTCTCTTTCCCTGACTATTTCAAAACATCTCCACAAGTGTACCAACATCTTCTTCTCATCAAGAGATTTCCAACGACTATAACCATGCTTAATTTCAAGCTCGTGATCAAATTATTGCCTATGAAAGTTTCTTCAGATTTCATAGTCAAAATCCATCTCACTCCCACATGGAAGCTCGTCAATCAAGCCACCTGAAATGGTAGCTTCCACCTATGTAATTATTCCACAGGCTTGATCCTTTGGCCCATTTTCATCGCCATTAGGATTTCTTATTTTGTGGTTCACTTTAATTATCCCAAGACATTTGATGATGATACATCAAGGTGCAACGTCCCTAGATCCTACATCTCAAATCCCTTGATCTTGATGATTTCAAGCACATCGGCGATATATTTTTCCATGGATGTTAAATACCAACTCCAAGTGGTTTACACGGTGTGCGGCTGTGACCTCCGAGATCTACCCTAGATATTTCACCTCGTCACTCAATCGATCAACGATTTTTGTTATCCCGGACTCCCATCATTGTCGGTGATTTATTCGTCATCGTCGAATTTCCTTAATCGAGCGTGACCATGTGAACCTCCCACATTTCCGATGATGACACATCTGGATGCAACAGTCTAGATCGCTTCGTCAAAATCTTTGATGAGGCCCATGACAATCATTGTCTCTCCTTTCACAAGCCTCGCCATCAAACTAACAACTGACACCTGACGTCCTAAGGATGCTCTGGATGCCTTTCTAGCGTGCCACATCCATCATGATGCCATCAACCTCCTTCCTCGTGTGAATAATTCTCATGAAAGATAAATGACTAATATTCCTCTTTCCCATCACTAGATCGACGGTTCTCGTAACATCGTCAATTTCCTGTGTCATCGGCATACATGCCTACTCATGACACGTGACCCTGCCACTTCCTGCCACATGATATGACACATGGAACCATCTACATTCGTCGGCTTGCATCCCTCACATAGGATATCAACGAATCCTATCTTCTCTCGAGGTCTCTCTGATGACGTCAAACCAATGACCTAGATTTCCTTCAGGAACATTCCCATCAGAGTGCTTCCACCTCCTCATTTGAGACCATTCCGACCAACCCACTATGATCAATGGCTCATATCTATCCTCTATCTTGTAATCAAATATATGACCCACATTCTACCTTAGAGTCTCTCCTTCAGATATTTTTCCACAACCCCTGAGGGTTCCCTCCGAAGGTTCCACTCAGAACAACACACCACGATTAATGGTTTTGATCCCTTTAGATCAATGATTCTCATACTCTTGCTGAATATCAACATCCTCAAACTTTACACAACTTTGGCACTCATTCGTTCACAATGACATGCCTTCACCGAATAAGGGTTCAGATATTTCGATCATCCATATCGACGATTGAGATCTCTTATTGGGTTAACAAGTGATTTTACAAAAAAAATAACAGTCTTCTTTGGGAACTTAGCCATTTCTCGAGTTCTATAGGTCTTCAGTCCTGATTTTCAAAGAAATTTGAATTTGTTCTAAGGTCATTACAAGTTATTGAAAATTAAAGAAAAATATTGCATGATTTACGTGTTCTCCATACATGGATATAAGATGGTAAAGCACACACAGACCATACTTGAATCATTTTTATGATTAAGAGTTCATTAACATACATCCTAACATATCCCGACCTTCATGCATTCAATCCATTTGTTTTAAACAATTGAGTTTCGTCTAAGATGAGAAAACATTTACACATGCATACATATATATCAATCATAAATAGTTTCAGTGCAGGTAAACAGATATCTGGTAAGGAAATTTACAAATCTGACTAATTGAGAGAAGTCATTTTTTCTCCCAACCTTATGCCTTCCTGTAGAGCAGGGAAACTGTCTCGTTAGGGTTCTAAGTTTATGATCGTAAAATAATGTTACTCTCCTTCCTCCTCTGTAACAATAGAAGTTGCCACCTACCATGGAGATTCAGGTCCCCACCTGTTTATCAGGTGGTTTCTTAACTAGATTTCCTTTGCACAAGGGAGTCCCTTCTCTTCTCAATAGTCCCTCGCTGACCTCCCCTTACCAGTGTCATTTTTTTTCCAATAAGCCTGAAGGTGCCACCTGCTCCATTTCATGAGTCTCCTCCCATCTACAAATCCCCCCCACACTACACGGTGCCTCCTCCTCATCATCCTTCTTACTGAAATAGGTACGCTTGTCTACTGCATCTGTTCCATTGATCTCGTCGGGTTTTTTATGCTGCTTTAATAGAGTTTAATGATGCTCATTATATTCCATTGATCTCGTCGGATTTTTATGCTGTTCGAATATCCTCCTCCCAAGCATACAGTATTCCCTCCGCCGGTTCACAAATCCCCTCCAGAGCCTAGAGTATTCCCTCCGCCGGTCCACAAATCCCCACCTGCTCCATTTCATGAGTCTCCTCCCATCTACAAATCCCCCCCACACTACACGGTGCCTCCTCCTCATCATCCTGCTTACTGAAATAGGTACGCTTGTCTACTGCATCTGTTCCATTGATCTCGTCGGGTTTTTTATGCTGCTTTAATAGAGTTTAATGATGCTCATTATATTCCATTGATCTCGTCGGATTTTTATGCTGTGTCATTCAATAGCGTTTAATGATCGTCATTGTGTTCACTCCCCTTGCGTTGCAGGATCATCATTATAAAGTTGCTTTTGGAATAATGCTTATTGCATCCAATGGTTTCCATCATCGTTTATATCGATCATGCTGGATCGAGTTTTAGGGGTTGAAGTGTGTAGCCATTGGCAATTAAGTCGAATAAATATGTCTATGTTTTCTTCTGAATGGAATTTTTACTGTGTTGTTGCATTGACATTCTCACTATCGTTTCTCGAATCACTACCTGGAAAATTACCATTACATTGACATTCGCATTATCTTTTCTGTATCGAATAAATCAGAGGGTGGGCTTAGAATCATCACGAAAATTAATGATCAATTGCTGTTGATACCTTTTCCAAACTTGTCACATTGTATGAATACGGGAGACTATGAGATAATCTTCATCACCTCTACCATTCACACGCAAAACGGAATGCAATGCAATCAGTCGGTGGAAAGTTCTCTGAGTTGATAATTAATGGACTTATCGCGTACAATTTATCTTCATTTTAGCTGATCAAAGTGCGTTACTTCAACTCGAATGGATATTTAATCAAATGCAAATGTTGGGTACTTCGTAAAATGTCAGAACACGTTATTCCCAAAGGTTTACGAGGAATTCGGGGCAAAGATCTATTCATCAAAATTATGCCTCAGGCTCACGTGCACTACAAAATTTAAGCGGAAAATAAAAATTCTATATAAAGAGGGAAGGGAAATTAAAAATAATTTTATTTTATTTATTTTATTTCCCATTCCCATAAATGCATTTCAGCATTATTTTACTTTTTTAATATATTTAAAATTATAATTAAATTTATAATAAGTGTATTTAATTTAAAAAGGAAATTAAAATTAATATTAAAATTTAAATAAATTATAATAAATATATTTAATTTAGGGAAATTAAAAATAATTATAATTTTTTTTTTCCATTTTTAGAATTATTTTACTCTTTTAATATATTTAAAATAAAAAATAATTATAATTAGTATATTTAATTTAAAATAGTATTATTAGTTGATTTGTGTTAAAGTAAGTTGTAATGACCATAGTAAATCTCCAAGGTAAGAAATATTTATAAATGAAGACTTGATTCGCCAAGACCAAGATGAATTAAGGAAGGAAGTCCAGAAGGATAATAATAAATAGGAATTGGAATTTGGGACACTAGAGATCCCTTTTTGGAACTTTCTTGGCTTTCCATGGTGCAAAGGTCCTAGGATAAGTTGGATCCAGAGTGATATTGATATTATTTGTGTAGTTGAAACTTGGGAGCATGAGGAGTCTAAGTTCCCTAACATAGAAGGATTTTTCGTGTGGTTGGCATGGAATAAAAAATCCCACCTTAGAGGGATAGGAGGCATAGCATGTTATATTAGAAAGAGCATTCTCCTCACATTGAACTTCATAAGATATACCCTCTCAATCAATACATTTGGAAAGAAATTTCAAACACTAATGCTAAGAAGATGTATAGAGCAATTTGTTAATTTTCACCTATTAATTCTACTTTTTATAACAAAAACAATATAGATAACAATTTTCCCTATAATAATTTAGAAGAAGATATTTATAGCTTGAAAAATGAAGGTAATATCCTCCTTCTAGGAGACTTTAATGCTAGGACTGCAACTAAACAAGCTACTCTTTTAATTACTAATTCCAACCATAATCCTTTATGGCTAGATGAGCACCTTGTTTTATCTAATAGCTACAAAAGAAGCTCTAAATAACTGATTGAGAATTTGTTTGGTACCCGGTTGATCGAGCTCTACAACTATCAATATCTAATAATTTGCAATGGAGTAATGAAGTGGCCAAAATCCAACTAGATGACTTGTATTCATGGGCTAGGTAGTCATGTCGTAGATTATGTGATATCTGATATCCCCGTTTCCAGCCAAATAACAAATTTTGACATTTTTAATGACCATGAGCCCGACTCTCATCATAAACCTTTAAACCTAACTCTAAACTTTTCCATGCAAAGGAGCACCATTGA
>CBVK0102103077.1:0-10826 GCA_900067695.1 Picea abies
TAATGGAGGACAAGTGTCGGGGGGTGAGAGGAGCGAGAGTAGTGAGTGGGATGAGTGAAAATGACATGGAGGTGACATGGTGATCTGATGTCATTCAAGCACATGATTACAGGAGATGTTGAGGGTGGTTTGGATCCAGACCACCTTTAGGCCCATAATCCACTACAAGCTGCCACATACCCTTCCAAAAATACCATGGTTCCAATTGCGGGACCGCCTAGGAAAATTAACGCTCAAGCAGTTTACGTCCCCGCAAGGAAGCATGATTGTTGATCTGATGACAATCTGTAATTCGGGTGATATTTACCTGCTTCAAGGATCGACAGTTCTCGTTGACCTGGGATCAATGGTCCAGATTAACTTTTGACTTTCAAGCTTCAGGTGTTTCATATGTGAAACATGAAAAATCTCCCGGAGGAAAATCTCCGAAGTGAATGATCTGTCGCCATGTCTCATGATGGATGAATGGTCCATATTCTCTTCGGGACTTTGGGTCTTCGGATGACTCTTGGTGTTCAATTTCACGTGATTCTGCACCCCTGAATGGGCGACAACTGTTGATATGATTTTCTTGGTGAATCTTTACCATTCAAATTTTCCTTGTTCATTTCGGTAATACTAGCCCACAAATGACCATTCTGAATGGCTGCGTTTGTCCATGGGTGTTTACTACGTATATAAAAGGCTTGGTCAACCTAGGGTGAGTTGGATCAATGGAAAATATGATGATAAGTAATTCAAACCAAATCGAACATATATTTCATCCTTTCAAGAAAAACATAACAGAGGCATGCAAAGACTCAAACCAGAAAGAAACGAATAAGAACCAAGTCACTTAGTGATGGGAAAAATTGATGAAGGCATAGGGAAAAAGAGAGGACAGGCAGGGGATACAGACCTAGGTTACAACAGTAACACACCCAACCCCCTAAGTACCTTTCTAAGGGATGGGGTATTAAATTTTCTCTTTTCCTCAATCATCTCAAAGCCTCCTCTAGAAGCTACCATCTTCTTCTTCTCGTCAAGATATTTCCAATGACTATAGCCGTGATCAGAACTGATCTCTGAATCAAAAGTTACAACTTCTTAAAGTTCATTAAACCCTCATTGGTCCAAAACCACTCACTTCCATGTGGATTCCTAATACTTTTTTCATCTAATGCAACATTGACATGGTGCCTATCAGCTGGCCCACCAGCCTTTGAATCAACGGTTACCTATGATAGATCCAATGGTTCTCAGAACTAAGCGATCAACGACTTTGATCACCTCTCAGAGTCTCTCTGTTGGAGTTCCTTCATTTTAGGAACTCAAACCACTCTGACAAACTCTCTTTGACGTCACCTACTCTGATGGATCTTACCTACGTATCCAATGGCCCTAATTTCTTCAGAGACACCAATTCGCACAACAGTTAACGACCCTACACCTAGCCCAACTACACTTAACTTGTGTTTGAACTTCTAAGATCTACGAATGAGATTGAGTTTCATTTTCCACCTTGGTCATTGTTGTCACAGTCCACCTATCTCTTGACGTGACATGTGGCTCAATATCCACTTGACACATGGACCCATCACAACCTGCCATGTCACCATAGGGTGCATATGCTCACTTGGCCAGAGATTGACATTTGTCCATTTCCTATAAACTGATTAGGACACTTAATTAATACTTTCTTAAAATACCACTCCTCGATATTTATTTATTAAATCCTCATTAGGGATAATTATTATTCACTAATTATTTACCCCTGTAATCTCAGGTGATTCGGTCTCCCTTCTCATGCACCCTTGTGATTTCTCCGATGGCAAGGCTCTGAAGGGATTTGATGACTATAATTAATATTATAATAGTTTGATATCTTAGTGCCTTAGCTCTCGAACTCTGTATCTTCCTTCCATTCTCATTTCTCTTATGGTCAACTTCAAAAAGGAAAAGGTATTAATATTTATTTATTATAATATTTAATATTATAACAACTCAGACAATTGCCCCAAGGTCTTCATACTCCAAATGCGTGCTCCGCTCTCGTTACTTCGATGACCAATAATGAAAAGACAAGAGTTAATATTATCAAATGTATTTAAATACTTTATAACACTCATGCCATTGTTATCACAACTTCGTTGAAACGTGCTCTCCCCTTTACTACGATGCTTAGCCTTCGAAAGGATTGGGTTTAATATATTATTATTATAATATTCTACAATATATACCTTAAGTCATTGCACCTGGCGTCTTTGGAGTTAAATCATTCTTGCTCCCCTTGTATTTTTGACAACCAATCACGAAGGATCATTTATTAACACTATAACATATTTTAAACCCTTATGACGCTTATACCATCGCTATGAAGGCTTTGGACCTCATTCACATGCTCCCTTCCCTTTCACTTTGAATGGTCAACTCCAAAATGGTTTGGGATTTGTGTCGAACTATTATAGTATTATAACGTTTAAAAACTCCATGGGTCATCGCACTTCAAACTTTAGCTCATTTATCCATACTCCGATGGATTATTATCAATATAAATTTAAATACTTATACGTTGAGAAAGAAGGAAGGTATTATTTCAGCGTTTAATAAATAAATAAAAGAGTATGTTGCATGTACATGGCATAATCCTTAAAACTAGGAACATATTAGCACAATGTCAACTTTTGCACAAAGGGAAAGATTTCACATTTCCATTAATCATGGCATAAATTCTAAATGTAATAGTTTCCAATCTTTATTATTCAAATATTAAATTATTTAAATGGTAACTTTGGTATTTTACGAGAGTTTACCAATCCTTTACATTCATTCAAATCCCCCTCCACACACACACACATATATATATTTGAAAATATGTATTTGTTTAACTATGGTTTTTACCCGGGATTAATAATCTCCTATTTAGATGCTTCTTTAAGCTATTTTCAAGGAATATTTGTTTCTTACCAAATCTAAATGAGATTGAATAATTCACAATGTTTTTAATTCTAAATTTCATTTTACTTCACATTAGGAAATTGGGTTTTTTATTTTTCCACTCTTTCCTTATACTAACTTTTAAAATACTTTACCCCTTTTTAGCATTTGAACTATTTTCCTAAGGCCCAAACAAAATTATAATATATTTATTTGTTTAAATTATTTTTCCATAATAATAAATTTCTTGGAGGTGAATTTATCCATGGTAAAACTATGGTTTTTACGAGGGATTAATAATCTCCTATTTACATGCTTCTTTAAGTTATTTTCAAGGAATATTTACTAGTCCATATCTTTCCCCTTTGGACATTAATTCACCTTGTAATTCCTAGTAAGATTTCTTTCTTACCAAATCTAAATGAGATTGAATAATTCACAATGTTTTTAATTCTAAATTTCATTTTACTTCACATTAAGAAATTGGGTTTTGTATTTTTCCATTCTTTCCTTATACTACTTTTAAAATACTTTACCCCTTTTTAGCATTTGAACTATTTTCCTAAGGCCCAAACAAAATTATNNTACCCCTTTTTAGCATTTGAACTGTTTTCCTAAGGCCCAAACAAAATTATGATATCCTTTAAATTTTCTAGCATATAAGCTTGAGGAAAACATAAAATCATAAACACTTTTATGTAGAACTCAACCTCTTTCTTTTTTATATTTTCTGTAGAGGTTCTAATTGTTTAATTGTTCTCACTAGAGCAAAAAATGGGTTGTAAAACTAAAGAAGAATCAACATTATCACCCACAAATATTCTTTTAAAACACAGGCGGTCAAGAAGTGAGGATGTAAGTCAAAATGAAATTTAGCTAAAACATTCTCACAATTTCACCTAAATTTCTGAGGCCATTTTCAACAGAGAGCCGAATTTACATTATTTTGAAACACATTCTATATTATTTTTTAGCTTAACATTACAGATATTTGGCAAAGAAATACTTATCTAGAAGATGAAAAGAGTTGTAACTTCTGAAGGGTGTACCACTTTCCACCCAACCATAGGCACAACTACTCTTGGTGTATTTCACAGCTAGCCACCCCCTAGCCAGAGTATGATGCCATGAGAGAGATTTCTTATTTTTCTCAACAAAAAGAAAGGGAAAAAGGTTATTCTCCTTCTCCCATAGGAACCAGGATTTCAATATTCTACCAAGCAAGGGAATCTACTGTGATTGTTCACTCAATCACTCAAATTCTCTACAACTTCATTTATCATCCTGATTAGAAGACACCCCCCAATAGTTCTTGTACCCAGAAAACACATTTCTTCACTTCTCTCTATTTTTTCAGAACCATAGGAGTTTCCCACACTCCTCTCTATTCATATTTCCTTCCCATAATCAATTGGTTGTCCTCCCTTCTTTTCTCTCCATTTTTCCTATGTTTTTCTCTCTGCTACAACAAGATTTCATGGGTCAAAATCTCTCAATTTGTGGGTCAGCCTAGAATCCTCTAGATGGGTACTTTTCTTTACATGCTTTTGAGGCAAGACAGTTCTAGTACAACACCCATTATTTTTCATAAATGTGGGAAGTTGGTAGTTCAACCACCAACTTCTCTTTATTAATTGAAATTCTAGAAAAATGGGCAATCTGGGTTTTTCTTGAATATTTAATTCGTAATAGAAATTTCCTCACTGTTCCCTCTCATGGTATCATAACTTGTATAGGTAATCCCCCTCATTAGTTGTTCAACATTTCTTTTTTACATTAATAGCATAAATATTTACACTACCTTCTTAGCAAAGGTTCAACATTTCCTAGATCCACACTCAATCGATCTATCCATAGTCTCTTAGAAAAATATAATTATATTTACAAGTTGGGGGAAGCAGGGGTGTTACAAAATCACCATATTTGTTTTTTTTAAACATGATGATTACTACTTTTGTTTTATTTGTATTCACAAAAATCCCATGTTGAGTACATAAATCTTTAATAATTTTGAGATTTTTATCAAGGTTAAAGGGGATCCTTTCTAAAAGGATGATATCATCCACATATAGAAGGAGGACGATGAATAATCATGCTAGATTAATTCCTACACAACCTATTTGATCTAGGAAATACTCTAACGTGTCTTGATATAAATACCAAAAATGTTAGGCGACAAACAACAACCTTTATTAACCCCTTGATATTAAAATTGATTTCATCTAACCGTCCATGTTTATTTCTAAACTTGACAATTAACCTCTCATATAAACTTATTACTGTAAATTTCAACCCAATGAGAAACCCAATATCGTTTAGCCTCTTCTAGAGGCTATTTCTAAGGACCATGTCAAAATATTTTCTAAAGTCAGCAAATCAATTCATTGGATATTAACCTTGTTGTTTTGACAATCTTAGCTATAATCCTAAGAATAATTAGGTGGTCTAATGTCAAATGATAACCTAAAAAACCAAGTTGCTCCTTAGCTATGTTATCATGACTTGCAAGCCATGAGATAATATTTTTCTCCAACATTAATCCATATTTAACTTATCTAAAAGAGGGCTTATCATAATAATTGTATAGTTTTGAATGAATCTTTCAACACTTTCAAAAATGGAAACAATAATGCTTTCCTTCCAAGGCTTAGGGAAGACTTCACTAACTATTATATTAAAAAGGTTGTGAATGTGAGGAATAAGAATAGCTCTTCTTATCTTTAAAATGTCAACTTGATAACCTTCAATGTCTTTAGATTTCCTTTTTTCAAGGTGCTTAACTTTAAACTCAATATCTACTATAGTGAAAATATTTTTTGTCATGAGACATATTTGGTTGCTAATTAAAACATTAAGGGATTCATAAATTCTTTCAAGATACAAGTTGCATTCACCCATAGCAATGTTATAATTATCTTTCTCTTTATAAGTTAAAATGTTTCTTCAAGGAATTTTTTGTTCAAATTTAGAGAGGTTCAGGAGATTTTCCTTATTCTGGTTTAAGTATTTATGCTTCTTTCTTTTGACAAGAGTTTCATACTCCTTTATTTTAATAGTAGTTAGAGATTCATCTATGGAATCTTTGATATTTTTCTTAGCAATCTTGCAAACTTTATCATATCAAAGATTAGTCAATTGGTTTTTCTTTGTGAAAGACGTACAAAAAGAGTACTTGTTTATGCAAGTTGAAAAATTCAATGTAAAGTTATGATACAAGTCCTCAATATTGTTATTATTAGGGAGGAGGTTGGCATTAATATTGTTATTACTAGCACAACCACAAAAGGCTGATAAGATGAAAAGAATCTTTAAAAAATATATATTAAATTTTATTATTGATTAATAAATATACTGTTGGGCTTCATTTATTTGGTGTTAATATTTTAATTTTTGTTAATCAATGTCCATAGAAAACTTATTAAGCACTAAACCCCTATTAAATCTGCCCCATTCAATAGGTGTACGCCTTTCGGCGTAATTAGGGAGGAGGTTGGGATTCTTACTAAATCCTTAAAAAATGGTCAATTTTGGTTTTATAAAAATTTAGGTGGTTTAATTCGCCATCAATATCCTTTTCATTGCGTTACCTACGTAAATCTATGTTTTAGTTAGGAATACATTGGTTTTTTATCCGAATCAAGTTCGTAATTTTCTAATATACAAAATTTAACAATTTGATTAACTAATGAGTTGGAAGAAATAACATAGTCAACCACAATATTATGAAGACCATGGAAGCAAGTAATAAGTAACCAGGGCCATACCAAGCAAGATTTCAATTAAATCCTGAGAGCTTCTCTTGTAAGTGCAAATCAAATCAAGATCCTCCTTTAACTGCATAGGATTGAGGTTATAGATGTTGCTTATGATTATGGTTTGGTTATTTGTAGTTCTTGCATCCAAGTCTCCTAAAAAATAATATTGCATACCTTACTTAGATAAGAGAAACTTTTGTATCTAAATTATTTTCTTTAAATCACTATCTATATATTGTTTATGTTTGAAATGCATAGAATGTTTAATTTTAAAAAATACAGTCATATGTCAATTATGTGCAGAATGTATAATTTGAAACACATTTTTTAAAGAAAAACCTCCAAGGAAACCCAATAGATGTTTTTGTTGGCATCCCTAGTAAATTTGCTAGCACAGAAATAGCCAAATGCACACAAACATTGGTGACCACCAATTGAACTAGTCCATTGGACTATTTGAAACACCTTATTATTGAAACATGCTTGTCTATTCAAAACAATCCTTTTATTTTTTCAAGAAAAAAATTGCAATTTGTATTTCATTATAGAATGAAAATCACATTCTTCATGTACTAAAATAAGATACAAATAAAAAAAAGTACATGTCCATACTACACTTGGGTTAAAATTACCTTACTAAGGTACATTTTATTTCTAACCCTTTATAAAATAATGCTCGATCTTTGTGGAAAATGATATCTAGTATCTCTAGTAATATTCAAAATTTTATTTGAACCTCTTTTTTACTCAAATATATATTTACAATCAAAACAACAAAAACGCAACACTCTAAATTTGGATAGCTTATTTATTTTGAAATTGATACAAATATCTAAAACTTAATTTTAATTAAACTAAATAAATTAATTATATAATTTCAACCAATTATAATTTATTATTTAAATATTAAATATAAATAAAATAAAATAATAATGTTATTTCATCTTTATAACGCATTCAATATTAAATGGAAATAAAATAAAAGAATATTATTATTTCATCTTTATAATGCTTAATTATGAAGACATGATTTCAATATTGCTATTCAAATAGATATGTAATCTTATAATCATGTGTAGAGTTTTATTAACAAAAATATTATTATTTATAAAAACTAAATTTATAAATTTTAATTTTAAAAAAAATAATAACTATTATTTTTTCTTATTAATTACGTTGAAGGCCTTTTTAAGGGGAGGTTCCTCACCCAGTTTTCGTCGTCTGTCAAGGGCATTTGAAAGCATGCCACGTGTTAGTGTAATTAGAGTAATGTGGTAGATATTTTCTTTCTTTATGATTTCATTTTGTACTTACCTCCCTCGGTCGCTCTTATCCTTCCCTCAACCGCCCTGCTGCACCACCTTTGCACCGTTAGCCTTATCCTTCCCCTGCAACGAATTCATGTAGAGATGTGAATTCTTGTAGAGATGTGAGCGAATTCCATCTGCTAAGTGTCCTTCATCTCAGAAGCTGGACGAGGCACAAAATGTCGCATTTAATGTTTACGAGAAGAGGCGGAAGTTAGCTGTAGAAGCCCTGCAGCTTAAGGAAGTTGTGCGCTCTGAAAGAACGCCAGAAACTGCAAAGATTGTTACTGATCATACACCTAAGATAATAATGAAGCCTAGAAAGCTTGCAACCAAGCCTGCTTTACCGTCATCTTCCTCGGTCTCTGTACAATCTGAGAGCGCTCTTTTGTCTCCTAAGAACAATATCAGACCGAACAGAACAATATTCCAGAATAGTTGTGCCTAGGATCCAAAGCCAAGCAATACCTTCATAAACAAAAATGTATCGAAAAGAATTATTTTTGGCAACATCGATTCTCCTGTTGAGCAAAGAATAAAACCTCTGACCGGAAAATTAAATATGTTTGTTGAAGGAACAAACTATGTGCCAGCCTATCCATCAAGTCAGTCCCAATCTTTAATGAACAACGAAACTTTACCAAGCTTAAAGCTCAAGACCTCAAATACTGCCGCAAAAGAGAAAAGGAACCTGGTTGATATGGAAATTAGAGTTGAAAAAAGAAGAGGCAACGACGATGAAGAATCGCCAAACGATGACACAGATCCAGTCAGTAAATTCAATCTTCAGAACTCCCAAGTGAAGAGGAGCTTGGATTGTGGACCTGAATTCAAGCAGTCTAAGGAGAATTCCTGGTTCTAAGATGTGTATTACAAAGAATTAAATAAGGCTACAAGAAAATATACTGGCTTCAAGGTAATCAAGCATTTTCATATTTGTTTTTCATTATATTGGCTTCTTGAACTTCACATTCCTTAAATCGACAAAATTTGGAGGAAAAACCTATGATATTTTGTTCCAAAGCGATCAAGTTTCAACAACCTAAGCAAACTGTTGCATAGATGAATAAATTAAAGGGTTATTTATAACATCGATCTGATTGCTCTAGGTGTATTAAAGTGTCAACGCAACTTTATAGGACAAGAATTTTGCTCAAATCACAATATAACCATTCAAATTTAAACAACGTGCCACTGTGAATAAACGTTGATAAGAGAGTTAAAATATTGTAGCAACGCAAAATTCACCCATGATTTTAAGAGACTTGATCAAGCTGAATGCTTTTTAGAGATATTAATGTTGTGTGTATTTCTCAGATTAAATGTTACTCAAGAAAGTATTGGAGCACTCTTGAGTGTATCATACGACTAGATTCCACCATTAAAACATCAAGCATCTATCTGAGCAGATTTTAACTTACACCTGTGTTACATGACACTATGGTAATCAAATGATTCAGTTAGTGTTCAAAGAATTCCCTTCAGACATGTGTGAAATCAATAAACAACTGGTTTAAATTATGAATTATTTAACATACCTAGTAAATGATTCAAGGGTTTTGGGTGTCTATTCAGTGTTCATTAATGTGAAGATCGCAAATGGAACAAAACGTTGCAAAAAAAAAATTGTGAAATTTACTCACACTGTTGAAACCCATATCCAATTCTTGAATAGTATTCCCAGCGTTTAAAGGATTGACAAGACATTGTTTAGGCAATGTGTATTTCAAATAATGAATGAATAGTTCAATATTTTAAATAATTTACATCATTCAGATAAACAAACCCTTAATTGAACCAATTCCCAAAGTGAAAGGTTCAATTCACCAGTGAATATTAAGTTATTCTATGCAAGTTATTCCATAAGTTAGACTATTAATTCGGATAAGAGGGTTTAGAACCCAACTACAACCAAATGTTGCAAAATCAAACTCAATTTGTCATGAGATATTCACTAGCCTTTAGAAATGTTTTATTTTATTCACAAACCTTATTCAATTGAGAAAGTTTTATCCAAAGTCTTGGATTATATGGCTGTGTTAGTTAAATCAACAAATAAATATTTTAATAGCAGAATTACTAGGTTGTTAAAAGATTTTAAATATCGATCCACAATTCATCAATGTTTAAACCCTAACACTTGTTACCAAAACTTAGATTTATTTCCAAAGAGTAGGTTTAGCATATATTTTTCCATTGAATGTAATCTTCAGTTCGTCAAGCACATTCAAATTATGTAAACATTTGCCAATAGATCAATTTAGTCTTCTATAGAACAAACCTTGATTAGACATGTCCTTAAGTAGTATAGATATGATATTCATGCCAAAAAAAAAAATTACGACGATATAAATGAAGTTTTCAGAGCAGAGATTCAGGCTTCAAGAAAACCCCATGAAATCGAGGCCTAAATGGACCTCTACGCTAAAAATCCTACAAAATTTCTAGAACAACCAAGTCCTATGTCCATTCTTGATAGCACATTCTACAAGGACAATACTTCTCCCATCTCTGTCATCAAACATGCCACTCAAAATTTCTGAGGTAAGGAATTAGGTAACCTCCCTCTGCACCAAAATATTTAAAACGACGTTTCTCTTCTATACATTGCAACTTTCTTTCTATACATCGCAGGGGGGAAGGGAATGCCCAAAAGAATGATTTTTAGTTCCTTCTCTTTTTTTCACTGTAAAAAATGAGTTTGAACTCGTGGATTAAATGATTGAGCAAGTAGAAATCACTTATAATCCTCGCTTTCACCCAGTGCTTGTATTTTCTTGTATTGCACAACAATTGTCTGGTGGGCCTAGTCCCAAGATTCACAGTATGCCAAAGGGTTAATTGCAAA
>CBVK0102103117.1:0-11541 GCA_900067695.1 Picea abies
AACTTTAAATATCTATGACTTACAACTCTTATTGGACCTAGGGTTTAGCTTAGATCCAATGTTGTTAAACCAAACTCTGATACCACATGTAAGGAAATATAAAACTTCCACGCTAAACCTAACAGAAGAGAGGAAGAAAGATTTAAATTATAAAAGATATGGCAAAGAAAACACACAGTACATAGAGATTTTACCCTAGAAACCCAAACGCGAAAACCAGCATTCCTTGAGCATATTTCTCTCTTGTATTATTCATTCAGAATAAAATGTGACATGCCTAACCTTGGTCTACACCTAATACATAATCAACACCATACCTTTTTTCTTTACACAATAACAACCCTATAGCCAATTCATCTTACATTTACATGACTAGCAACCTCTAAAATGATTTCTCTAAAGATTAGATTTTACAGCTGTACAACATGCCTTATTTATAGGATTTATAGTAGGAAAAACACTAAATAAAGGCACCCAAAAGTTGTTATATATCCAAACAAATCATTGGCAATAAATCTCGCAAATATAAGGATTTTGTTACAATCGACTACCAGTTGACCTTCATTCGTTCTTCAGTCGATTTCCACATGACCACCTGCCGACCTCTTGTCAATTGAACTCTTTGACTTGTTGTCAATTACTTCAAATTCAAATTTTCCCAGTTGAACCACCTCGACCTTCGATTTTCACTGCAAATAATATAGAAAACCAACAATAAAAAGGATATTGAGAAATGAATTGTTGCAGAAAGCTCAAAGTAGACACAAACATAATAAATTTTTGAACAATTCGATGATCCAGAAGACACATCAGAAAGTTGGAATAAATAATTTTGGATATTTTGGGAGAATAAAATTATTGATAAAGAATATTATATAGAAGGTAGAGAACCAAGAGGTGGATATTGAGATAGACTACTAGAAGGAGGAGAAAGATAAAGAGGTCCAAGAGGTGGAGATCGAGAAATATACCAGAAGGAGGGGGAGAAAAGAGAGAGTTATAAGAGGGGGATATTGAGAAAGAATACCAGAAGGAGGAGGATAAAGAGAAAGAGGTATGAATGATGAAATGGATAGAACATGAGAAGAGGAAGAAGAAGTTACTATCAGTTTTCATATCTTAGACATACCTACAACATTCAGAAATGAGCTAAAAATGAAAAACAATCCACCTTCAGTTACTCCTAACTTTCATGGTATGGCCTCTAAATACCCTGATGTATTTATGTTTTAATTTGATATTTTATGTCACACATATGATTATATTGATGATGCTCACAAGCTTTGTTTATTTCCTGCCACTTTGAAGGGCAATGCCTTAAAATGGTTTATGGGACTAGGATAAATACCATTGGGTATTAGGACACCATGAGAAATAATTTCCTTAAGAAATATCAAGCTTATTGCAGACCACAGGATTCCAAAGAAGACATTTTCAGGATGGCTCAGCAAGAGGATGAGAGCTTAGAGGACTATTTGGAGAGTTTTTTGTACAATTTACAAAAATAAAAACATAGTTCTTTAAATTTTGATATTATTCATACTATATTTTTAAAAGGAATTTGTGACAAATATATCGATATTCTTAACCTCATGGGATCTGGTGATATTTCATCTTTACCATTTGAACAAAATTCTAAGATGTGCAGGAAATATTCCAAGGGTAGAGCCAAGGTTGGAAAAGGACAAAGAGGTGTTCTTTCCAAAGTCACTAAATCAACTACTAGGAGTATAAAAAGGGAAGAAATAGGAAATTTGTTGGAAAAATTAAAAACTGATCTCTTAAGTGCATTAGGTTCTTAAATTGATACATTAAAATCTAAAAAGAAACAAGAAGAAAAAAAATGAAGTCTTATAAATTTTTTCCCTAGATGTAGGAAAAAGAATCCACCAATATATTTTTTGTTGGATAGTATTCAAGTTTGTGGCATCTATGTAGAAGATCATTCAATGGAAAATTATATATCAATGCTAGGACTCAAATCAGTTTATAAAGGTGAAAGTGTAGTAATGGAATATCTTTACTATGTTGCACGAAGAAGACCATGTCATCCAGGCACACTAGGTATGTCTCAAGATCCTGTTCAAC
Source organism: Picea abies (assembly GCA_900067695.1). Taxonomy (NCBI): domain Eukaryota; kingdom Viridiplantae; phylum Streptophyta; class Pinopsida; order Pinales; family Pinaceae; genus Picea; species Picea abies. Next base: position 2,089 of record CBVK0102103117.1, read on the forward strand.
AATTTCCTACATATTCTAATCCAAATTCTGTACAAAATACATGGAATGCCCCTATTCCTTGGTAGGCATGGTCTCCTCAGTGGGCCCTAAACCAACCCCATACACAAGTTTGGAGAGGACCCACTTATGGAAACCATCCTTCCTATAATCCTCAACAATCATATCAACCATATCAGGCATCATATTTTCAACCGCCATATCAACAACAATCTTTTCCTTTTCAACAGCAACCATATCCACATCAACATCAAGTCCCATCCACTGAATATCCACAATTAACCCAACAGCCATATTCCATACCTACTCCACCACATATTACTCAACCACAATAGATATAGTTTCCTTCTAACCAACCACCACCAAGACCAACTCAATTACCAACCCAACCAGTGGAAAATCCCAATAATAAAGTGGAGAGACATATTTTTAATGTTGAAGAAGGAACATTTCCCACATACTCAATTGTTTTTGTAGAAGATGTCCACTTAAGCTCTGGAAAAACACTTCATAAGGAATCCCTAATACTTATATAAGAAAAAGAAAAGGAAGAGATTCCTAATCAAACTGGCACTAGAAGAAAAAGAAATGATCCAACAATAGTGCAAGTTGTTGGAAAATTAGCTAGTCTAATGTCAACAAACATTACAACAAAAAAATATGTTGATCTAGGGATACCAATTGTTACCATATTTATCAAAACTACTTCTATTTTGGATACTTTAATTGAATTAGGCGCAACTATTCAGTTATTCATGTTGTAAATAAGTTTCAACATTATATCATCGGATATGAATTCTTTTTCCACACATATCATTACGTCATTAGGTATTTAATGAATAAACCAATTACTAATGGTCGAATAACAATATGGTTATTATTATTGCAAGAATTCAACATTATTGTCATAGATCGATCTGGAAAGTACAATCAGGTGGCAAACTTTCTTTCTCACATTAATAATCTTGGTGACAATGTTCCAATAGCATATTATTTCCTAGATGAGCATTTGTTTTCTATATCTACTAAATTTCCATGGTTTGTAGATATAGCTAATTATTTAGACACAGGGAAGTTACCATTTCACTTTTCATCAAAAGAGAAAAAGAAGGTAATCAAATTAAGTGCTAAATACTCATGGGTCAAACGAGATATTTTTTGTACAAGGGAAGATTCGATAATGCATAGGTGTGTTAGAGAGGATGAATTCTTTGATATTTTAAAAGCATGTCATGATGAACCATGTGGTGAGAATTTTGCAGATAAAATAAATGCTTATAAGATACTTTGTCTCGGATACTATTGGCCAACTCTATTCAGAAATGTCAAGAAGTATGTGAGAAATTGTGATAGTTTCCAACGAATGGGTCGACCAACAACAATAGATGAGATGCCCCTACAGCCTAAAGCTCTTGTAGAGTCGTTTGAGAAATGGGCTTTGGATTTCATAGGTCTTATGAATCTCATGTTTAAAGGAAAAAGACACATATTGGTTTGCACTGACTATGTCACAAAGTAAGTGGAAGCAAAATCATTATCATGAGCAATTGAACAAGAAGTAGCCAATTCCCAATTTGAAGTATTTTTGTTAGATTTGGGATTCCAAGAGAAATTTTCACTGACCAAGGAGCACAATTTACTTCAAAGCTCGTGAGAGAGATTGTTGAAAAATACAAGATAATATATCGTAAGTCCACTCCTTATCATTCGCAAGCTAATGGTCAAGTAGAATCTATAAACAAGGTATTGGAAGCAATCACGACAAAGATATCCCAACTCCATCGAAAGGACTGGGTAGATAGGCTTCCAGAGGCTTTGTGGGCTTACCAAACATCATGGAAGAATACTATTGGTTTTACCCCTTATAAACTAGTGTACGATAAGCAACTCCTACTTCCTGTTGAATTTCAAATTCAAACTTTTATAATTGTAGCTGAATTAGGAATGGACCTTAAAAAGGCTCAAAAACATAGAATAATGCAACTAAATGAGTTATATGAGATCTCATAATATGCTCTATAGAAAACTACTCTGATTCAGCAACAAAGGATGAAGTGGCATGACCAGTTTATCAAGACAAATCAATTCAAAGTTGGTGATTGGGATTTTCTCTTCGACTCCAAATTCAAGGATTTTCAAGGAAAAGTCACCACTCATTGGCTTGTGCCTTATGAAATTCAAGAAGTGTTCGACAATGGTTCTGTAAATGTGAAGAAAATTGTTGAGGGTGGAATTTCATTTGTGATCAATGGGCATGGGTTGAAAATCTACAACAAGCCAATGAGTCGAGATGATTTTATTTCTCAATTGTCTCAGCAAGCCAAGATGCAAGTTGTGGGTAAAAGAAGTGATACTCCTACCCCTCTTTCATCAACAATTTATTTTTCAAAGAGATTCAATGGATAATGGATGTGAAAACAAGTTTAGTAGAAAAAACCATTTTTTTGGCATTACTAGACTTGAATTTTTGCATGAAAACCAAGAAATTGGCTGGTAGAAATTCTCACGAGATTTATTGTTCAATAATTACAAGATCTAATAAAATCTTGTAACGGTTTTGAAATTTGTGATAAAAATCAAAATTTATGAAATCATCTCACTAGGTTACAAAGGTTCTTTCAAATTTTTCTTAGAAGCACAATCTCCTTCATTTGTAGAAAACAATTTTAATGGTTAGTGTAAGATTTTGCAAAAGATTTTATGCTTTCTACCTTACAAATCAGCATATGATATAAAGTATTCAGGAGGGGTTAGTTTTATTTCCAATTAAGAAACAAATAATTTGAATAGGAAGAAAGAAAAGTGGACTACATGATCAAAAGAAGATTGAATCAAGTACCTGTGAAGACATTCAAGCTGCAAGACTACATCAGCTAAAGACATTTTAGCTTCAAGCATTCAAAATCCAAGAAATTGGTATAATCTAGGTTTAATATTTTAAATTGTTGACTTAGAAATTAAAAAATGAAATAAATTTACCTATAGGATTTTATTTTTGATCATATATATGCATTCCCTATCCTACCTAATCTATTCTACTCATACCATTGCTATCATTTATTCCATATTAAAACCAATCATAACTTCCCTACCATATTCCATTATTTGTTATTTTATCCTAACTATACACTACTCAAACATACCAATAATCCATTTTTATCAACCTTTTCCTACCACTACCACTCCATACATTAGTCGAGTGGTCATTATATAATCCTATAACTAATCCACATTTTACCCATCCCGACCTTACAAAAACTAGAAACTTCTGGTGAAATTGAGTAAGCAACTTCCTATGCTAACCTGCAATTTAAATTATGGGGAAACAAATATTAGTCATCCCTCCATCGTACATAGAAACAAGAAAGCACCAAGATTTAGGGTTTTGAATATTGAATATAGAGCTTGAGGGTTTTGTTGTTAAAATAAGAAATCAGAGAACATAGCTCTGAGGTGCAAATTTGAAGAATAGGGATTAGAAAACAAAGTTTTGAGAAATAAATTATAAGAACAAAATATGAAGAATGGAGCTTGGAGAACAGCGCATATGAAGAAGAGGGTTCTTCAAAGGAAGGGTTTCAAAATCAATGATAGTGATATTTGAACCTACTGGGGTCAAGCTAGTGGGAATTCATCTACAAAGCAGTGTAATTATCAGAAGAATGAGATGGATGGACTTATTTGAAAAATTTAAAGGGAATAATGTGGAAATAAAAAGAGTGTTTTCTCAAACATTTGATGGTTAATCGGCTCAGGTAGGTAACCTAACATTCCATGTTTCTGAACACTTGTTTTCCCAAATCATAGGACTTCCACAAACTGGTGAAAACTTGTTTTAAAAAAAATAATGGAGTTGAAAGAATGGACACCATTTCTTTTAAGGAATAGACAAAAGAACATGAACCGGGCAGCAGAGGTTCCAATATTATGGTTAAAGGACCCGTGGAAATATATTGTCTTCCTTATCCAAAAATACATCACATGTGAAGGCAGATTTAGCTTCATTTTCCTCTACCACATAATACTTATGTTGCATTTGAATGATGATAAGCCCTTAAATATACCTTATTACTTATTACACAGTTTGACAAAGATGTCCAAAGCAATCCAAAAAAAAACTAAAAACATGCACAAGTCTTTATATCATCATGGGATCATCAAAATGATAGTTAAACATGAATTTGAAAACATAGAAGATGTTCCAGAAAATGTTGTAGGAAATGTACGAGATGATACAAAATTCCAAGAAGTTCATGAAAGCCCAAGATAGATAATTGGAAAGAATACACGAAGAAAATTAACAAGGGCTATGAATAGAAGACTTGAAAGAAACAAGTAGCAAGACCGAGGGTTTCTGAATATTGCAAAAAGATACAGAATTGAATAATATAGAACAAGATCAAGGTCAACCCCTGAAATTGATGGAATTCAACATGAATTATATGACTATTTAGAAAGCAACGAGAAGGAAGTAAGAGAAATGTCTTCATCAATAAAAACTACCTCTACTAGTTATTGACATGGCATTAGGAGAACCTTATTCAACAAGAAAATTACATCCAAAGGCTATTGACAGGGAAGTTTCTCCAAATATGGATCAAATGGAAGAAAACATGCCTATAGATACCTCTTTTACAAAAAGAGAGATTTTTGGACTAGAAGAGGACCAGGTACCACTCTCCACCTTGATCTCAAATTCAAAATTGAAAAAGAAAAAGAAACAGGTTAGGGAATTGAAGAGTGAAATCAAGGAAATGCAAGTTTTAGAAAGGCACATTAAAACAAAAAATAAACTCTTAAAGAAGAATAGTGTCAAAATGATGAATGAAAATGACCAATTGAAGGAGGAGTTGAAGAAACTGAAAGAGGCAAATGAAAATATTGTTCAAGAGAAGACTCAAGCAACAGGATAGAGTTCCAACATGTATAAACAAAGGAAAACTATGAAATCCTAATTAGAGGAACTGACAGTAAAGGCTTCAGCTAAAAAACAAAGGAAAGTTAGTAAAACCTCTACACCAAGTGTGGATTTTTTACTCGGAGCAGCTAGAGAAATCTTAAAAGGGGAGAAAAACAATTTTGTCAAAAATTTGTTTTGCATGGGGAATGTTGGTACTCTATTTTGTCAACAAGAAAGCATCTAAACCGATGTCAATTCTACCATGTTATCTCTCTTTTTGGTAATTTTCCATCCATCTTGTATTAATAAAGACATTCAAAGGAATATTAGGTAATTTCTTATTTTATTTTTAATTTTTAAGAATTAGCAAGTTAAAATACTCAAAACTCATATTTTATCAAAATTTTCATAAATAACTTTGTTCTTGTAATCTGTCATTCATTTAGATGGTTGAAGACCGACCTGGAGAAAATGGGCATGTGGGTTATGATCCATGTCTTCATACTATGGTGTGTGTCCCCTTGGATGTGAGTAAAAGAGTTACAAATCCTCTAATAAATGCTCCAGTCAATGCAAGTATCAACAGGAAATTCCACCACGGCATAAACATGGATTCGACTTGATTCACGAAATTGAGGATAAATCACTCAATCGGGATCGAATCAAATTTACTTAGAAGCTAGTTGGTTATATCATTACTCTATGAGAATAATTATCAGCTAACGGTTATATCTCACCCTATATAAATAAGATGAAAATGAAGCTTTGAGAAAATTTTGAATAGAGATAGAACCTATGAACTAAAGATTGTAAACATTTCTTATGATCAATAAAAGAGTTATGATTTTCTCCATTTAGTTGTTTTCTTATTGTGTGTGTGCCAAGCCTGGAGGGCCCCCTTTCTCTGGTTCATGTCACTCTTGTAAATTTATGTGTATACCTTTGTTTTTCTACAGCTTCTTATTTTGGTAAAATCATCTCTCTCTTGTTTATAGATCAACTCTTTAATTTCTAGAATGAAACTCAGATTTTATTTCAGTTTTCATTTCAATTGATTTAATTAGTAAATGATTTATTAGCATTATTACAATATATAACATTCATAATTCAACATTTTTCTACTACAAGAGCCTACATTCATTGAGGCAACATAACTTTGGATCTTGTTTTTCTACCATTGAGATTATGATAACTCTAGATTGGAGAAATTAGAATTTAGTTTAGAACCCTTTTCATTTAAATGAGAGATTATCATCCTTACAATATGTAATTCTCACAAGTCAACAGAGTACCATTGCAAGAGCCTACAATCATTGAGGCAATACAACCTTGCAACCTGAGTTTTCCACCAATGAGGTTGTGATAACTATAGATTGAAAGCATTAGATATTAATCTAGAATCTTTTTCATTTTGAATGTGTGTATTGAGTATTCTTTTCAATCTTTAATTTTCACAAGTTAACGGAGTATTGTTACAAGAGTCATCTCTTGTAGAGGAACTAAAATCTTGTAACCCATTTTTCTACCAATGAAACTGTGATAAACTTAGATTGAAAGAATTAGTTATAGTTTAAAATTAAGTTAGTTTGAGTTTTCCCTTTAATAATTAGTTAAGATACTGCATTAATAGTTGATTATCATTGTCAATTTTGAATTTCATTCATAGTCTAAAGGATTGTAGAACAGTTTCAAAGCTAATTCCCTTGCATACAATGATTGTGCCTCGCAAGTTTACCAACCCTAGATTAGCATAATAGTGTTTCATTTATGAAAATAAATTATGCGGACATTTTTGGTGTCGTTGTTAGGGAGGTGCTACAGGAATTGGTTTTAAAATATTTAGTTTTCATAAAATTAAAAAATAAAAAGGATTTTTGTATTTTGTTTGTTCACACATTTAGGACCAGGAGGAGTGAAGATGGTAAGATACAAAGATGACTTCACTATAGAATTCCTATAGTTATATAGTCAAACATGTTCACTTTAGTGAGTCTTCACGAGACCTAGTCATGTGTGATTTGCATGAATAAATCAGTTAGAACTATAGATAGTAAAGGTATGTTTGTTAAATCAGAAAAATAAGTTGTTCCATCTATCTCAAAAAAAAAGTTGTATAAAAATAAAAAACCCCCACAAAACCACCCATTAAATCAACTACACAACCACCTACTAAGTCATCTACAAAACCACCTAATACATCATCTACACAACTATCTACTAAATTCTCTACCAAACCACTCATTAAAGAATCCACAAAACCCCCCCACTACTAACTTGCTTGTAGGTAATAAAAAGGATACCAGGAAACATATTGTTGCAAAGAGCTCAAAGCATACACAAACAAAAGAAACTATTGAACAATTCGAGGATCAATAAGACAAACCAAAAGGTTGGAAGAAATAATTTTGGATCTTTTGAGAGAATAAAATGGTTGATGAAGAATCTCATATAGTAGGTAGAGGACCAAGAGGTGGAGATCGAGAAAGAATACCAGAAGGAGGACAAGAAAGAGAAACAGGTCCAAGAGGTGGATATTGAGAAAGAATACCAAAAGGAGGAAGAGAAACAGAAAGAGTTCTCAATGATGAAAGGGAAAGAATAGGAGAAGAAGAAGAAGAAGTTACTATCGATTTTCCTATATTAGACATACCTACAACATTCAAAAATGAGTTAAAAATGAAAAACATTCCACCTTCAATTCTTCCTAACTTTCATGGTATGGCCTCTAAAGAACCTGATCCATTTATGTTTGAATTTGATATTTTATGTCACACATATGGATATACCGTTGATGCTCACAAGCTTTGTTTGTTTCCTTCCACTTTGAAGGGAACTGCTTTAAAATGGTTTATGGGACTAGGAGAAAATATCGTTGGGTATTGGGACACTGTGAGAAAAAATTTCTTTAAGAAATATCAAGCTTATTGCAGACCACGGGATTCCAAAGAAGATATTTTTAGGATGGCTCAACAATAGGATGAAAGATTAGAGGACTATCTAGAGAGATTTTTGTACAATTTGCAAAAATCAAAACATAGCTCTTTAAATTTTGATATTGTTTCTACTATATTTTTACAAGGCAGTCGTGATGAATATAGTGATATTCTTAACCTCGTGAGATCTGGTGATATTTCATATTTACCATTTGAACAATTTTTTTAGATATGCAGGAAGTATTCCAGGGGAAGAGCTAAGGCTCGAAAAGGACAAGGAGATGTTCTTTACAAAGTCACTAAATCAACTATTGGGAGTATAACAAGGGAAAAATTAGGAAATTTGTTGGAAATTTTCAAAATTGGTCTCTTAAGTACATGAGGTTCTCAAATTGATACATTAAAATATAAAAAGAAACATAAAGAACAAATTGAAGTCTTATCAGTTTTTTTCCTTGGATGTAGGAAAAAGCATCCACCAAGATATTGTCCATTGGATAGTATTCAAGTTTGCTGCATATGTATAGAAGATCATTCAATGTAAAATTGTTCATCACTTCCAGGACTCAAATCAGTTTATAAAGGTGAAAGTGGAGTAATTGGATCTATTTCCGATGTTGCAACAAGAAGGCCATGGCAGGCACACACACTAGGTATGTTTCAAGATCATGTTCAACAAATTCCTACATATTCTAATCCAAATTCTATAGAAAATACATGGAATTCCCATATGCCTTGGCAGGCATGGTCTCCTTAGCGAGCCATGTTTGAAAACACCGGTATTCCAATAGAGGACGAACACCTTCAGTAACCAGTCACATAACCAGATCAAAGATCAACACACCGATGAATTCACGTGGTAAAACCCCTACGGGGAAACATCCATGGCCCCAGCCAACATGGCCACTTGGAGTAGTTTATTAATGCAAAAGAAAAAGATTACAAAGAGATAATAGAAATTGTGTATTACTATATATTTGTGCCTCTTGTTATATATCTATTATATTATTGGCTTTCTTGCATTATCTATGTATATTTTTTTGTTATATCTCCACTCTCATTTCATGCTGAAAATAATCTAGATAAAGAAATGTACAAAAATGGAAGAAACCATAGATGCAGCAGCAGGGCTTCAAGATCACGATCTACAACAGGTGAGGGTCTTCAAATGCACTCTGATACCATGTTTGAAAACACAAGTATTCCAAAAGAGGATGAACACCTTTATTAACCACTCACACAACCAGATCAAATATCAACACATCGATGTTTTGACGTGGTAAAACCTGTATGGGGAAACATCCACGGCCCCAGCCAACGTGGCCACTTGGAGAAATTTATTAATGCAAAATAAAATGTTATAGAGATATTTACAAGATATTTTCTCACAATCAATCATCAACAAATGACCCTCCATGCTCTTTAAATAGAGATCGTGGACCAATCGGGTGTTAAGCCAAATATCAATGGTCGTTAAGATCGAGGAGAGTATGAATTGTCAGATCACTCTATATCGGGAACATATCGTGATCATCGGATTTCCTATCTACAAATGCATACTAAAGAAACACATTTTTACCTAACGACAGATTAGACCAAGTAGATCTTAACTAACTCCTAAGT
>CBVK0102103199.1:0-12264 GCA_900067695.1 Picea abies
GGATCTTCCTCTAGATTGTTCTTTTGGATAGATAGATTTAGTATAAATAGAAGTAGAGGGTATGAGAAATATTGTCTTGGATATTATTGTAATATATCTCTTCTTTGATGGATGTTTCCCCCTTGAAGAGGTAAGTGAACATTTCTCTCAGTAATAAAAGTGCTCTTTCTGGTGTTATTCTGGTATTATTGTGGTATCAACCACAATAAACAACAGTAAACAATAACTATGATGAAAAAACTTACATTTTCAATATCAACCAACCTACCAAAATTAGAAACATCCAACCCAACCTAACCCAACTGAAAAAAAAAATTTACAGTCATATTCAGCTCTATATATAAGCTAGGTCATGTCTTCTGGCTCTAGCTTGCACACTTTCTTGTTCTTTTGCAACCGCTTTTGCTTTGCTCACGTTGCGTTGTCATTTTTTCACTTGATTTATGTTTCTTTTTCTTTCTCTGTTGTCCAGCTTCTTTTGAATCTTTCACAACTCATACTAGGCCAAAATGGGGACTGTAGTCCTTGTTATCTAAAAACAAAGGGCCTAACAGGCTCTGACCACAACTTTGACTTTCCCTCAAGTCAAGTACTCAACTATTTCGTAGCTTCCAGGAGCATCTATTGTTTTCCCTTGTCCTCCTTTTGCTCTTTATTTTTCTCTTATTCTTTCAATTACTCTTATTTTTCCTCTTCAAATGAAGGGCCCAACTCTAGGACCAAATACAAGGCCCCCTTCTTCACCTCTTGGAAAATTCCAACTTTATCTTGCCACTTCCTAGCAAGGAGTGAGGCCTCAACGACAAACTTTTGGGTCGCATCTATAATGCATCTGTTGGTCTTCTATGAGAACAATGAGTTCCATTCAGAATCTTCTAGTGCATCGAGTTGATGCATCTTCATATAAACTCTCTGAACGACAGGTCGGAAGTCACGCAACTCCTTTGTTTCTATGGATTGTGCCTCGAATAAGGCATTCAGTTCATTGTGCACTCCTGGATCTGGTCGAACTTCTTTTGTTTCTCTATTGGATCTATAGTTTCTACAACTTCTTCATTAAACACTTGGATTCTAGTGCACACATCCTCCAAGATCTGGTTGTGTCTAGCAATGATGCCCATCCAATCATTGACTTCCTTGAAAATCTTTGTGCACTCAGTTGTGTGCTTATGTAGTGTTGCTCAGGCATTATTTCTTTCCAGCACTATAGTCTCCATCTTCTCCTATAGCTTCCAAGGTTTATTCTTTTCTTATTGCTGGGTTTTCCACAATTACACTTCAATATGCTCAGCGCGAATGTCCAATTGTGACCATGCTCCTTGGAGAAGTTCAAACTGATGCTCCAACTCTCTTGCATCACTAGCTTCGGGCAGTTGGGGTGCGACCTTCTGAATATTTGGCTAGGCTACAACAAGCCTTTCTTGGACTCTTTCCAGTCCATGCTCGACCTGGACCTTGGTCTATTCCTCTTGTTGTCTGGATGCTTGTGCAAGGAACACTTCCTCCCTTACAACCTCGACAGACCTCTCTGCCTGCTGGAGCCTTTGCTCCAAATGATCAGTCAATGCTCTAATCATTTCAACCAAGTGTGTTGTTTTCCATTTTGCAAGGTCAGTGGAAGATGGTGCTACATCTTTGGGTGCTCAATTCTGTAGTGGAAGTCCACTGGCCTTTGAGTGTTCTAAAGGATTCTCCACTTCCTCCTCCCTTGCGGATGGTCCTGGCACTAGCCTCAACCTCAACGCTGATGGAAGAAGTGTCAAAATGTTTTTTCTGGCCAGGTAGAGTTGCAACAACTTTGTGCACTACTGAGGGTTTTGGAGAACCAGCTCCATTTGTTCCTGCATGGATGTCGTGCTCTTCCCAGAGGTTGACTCTGGTTCCTTCTGAGCCTCAGGTATCTCCTTCTCTTTACTTGCATCCACTTTCGTCATTGCTCTTCCCTAGCCACCCTCAACCTTGGCCATTGAGGGGATGTGTTGGGTACTTTGATATTGTGGCTCCTCCACCATTTGGGTGTCCTATTTCAACACAAAAGGCACAATATGTTGGTCTTGGGTGTCTGGGTTTGGACTAGTCAGTTGTAGGCTCTACTCTGGTACTTCTAGATTTGGACCATAAAATTTTGGAATCTGCTCAGGAAACTCTTGATTTGGTTATGGGAGTTCTTTCTCTAGTTTTTCTAGTGAATCGAGCAACATCAGCTCTGGATCAATGGTTTGGGGTGGGCTAGTGGTTTTTGGGGGTGGCGATTGAGGTTATGGTGGTGATGGAGGGTTCTCAGTGATTATGGTGGATGGAAGGGTGTTAGGCTTAGGTTCATCCTAAATATGGATGATGGGGGTTTCTCGAACTATTGAGTGAATGCGTGGGACGTCGGATGAAAGGTTAAGAACTTTACTCAGTGATACCCCGGTTCTAAACTTCTTCGCCAATGGTTCAGTAATGAACACAGTGCTCAAAATATCATTGACATCGTTCCTTGTCAACATGGCTTGCTCTTGCAGTTGCAAGAATATTGGCAGTGTTCTTTTCTTGCGCTCCAATGGATGTGTCTCCTCCTCCTCCTCGGAGTTTTATTGTTTTGGAGCTTCCTTCTTATGTGCCTCTGTTCCTGAGCTTGTTCCTACCCCTGCTTCTTTACCTTTCTTTTTTAGCAGCTCGACAGGTAAAATGTAGTGCATCCTCGACTTGTGTGGGTTGCATTTAACTCCTATCCATGACCTTACCTCTTTGTCTAAGGCCTCCTCATCGAGGTATAACAGTAGAATCCTCGAGTGGAAGCCCTCCTTGTTAGCATGCCTTGACCATAAAAACATATGGTGTCGGTTCATGCTGAATGTGATGTTCCTTATGTTGCAGTTGAGGAGCTCCTGTGGAATGCATAGCCTCTGTGTTACATCGATCAGGCCATTGTACCACTTGGAGAACATCATGGTGTTGAAAGTTGTATTCTTTGAGTTCATCCTAGAATTCTAGCGCTCGAACATCTTCATAAGGTTCCCCTTGAATGCTAGTGCCAACAGTCTTCCAACATGTGGCTTCCATTTTAGCATCGTGAATGCCATCAAAATGAATCCATAGGTGAAGGTGCCTCCCTTATCCTGGGATTTCTCGCAGGCCACTAGTAGCTCCAACAGGTAACTACACCAGTTGAATACAACTCCATTGGCACAAAATTATGCTATCGACAATGCATCTAACATATGCATCTAACATGCATTATCCTCTGTAATATAAACTCATGACCTTGCTAGCTATGATGTAGCAGCCAATCCTGACTGTCTCAGGTAATATCGGGTCAATTATGGTTCTACACCCCCCCCTCTGAATATGGAACCTTTCATAGAGGTTGGGCTCTCCTTTCTTTTTGTCGTGCTTACCGGGACCCTGGAATCCTTTCGACACATCCTCACCTTCGAGGGACGGTCTAGTAAGTTTATGGATGTATTCAACATTGATTGGGTACCGCCTATCCAACCAGAGACTTCGGTCATGCACCTTGTTGAAAAGGAATTTGGTGCATCGTGCAACATCACCAGTGGTACCGAATAATAGTAGGTCTCTGAGGTTCATGATAGTCGAGTTGAATAGGTTGACAAATTTCAGTTTTGGCATGAACTTCATGCCTCCCAACTCATCTAGAGAGATAGTCCAGATGACGTCTATGTTCATCTGGGGGAACATGATTGGGTATGTCAAGTCCAGATCAAGGAGCTTGACCTACTCAACCTTCCCCTTGAGATCACCAATGACCTCAACTCGGGGGTTGCAGGGCTCATCTCGTACTGCATCTTTAGACATGGCGCTTCGACCTCCTGTGGCTATTGCAATTGTGGGCTTTGAGTTATCACAACTTCTGCGGTGAACTAAGGATTAAGTATCACAACTATGGGTTTTACAACTGCACAAGTTTGCTCACTCTACAAAATTAAGAAATTGCTAAGTTCTTTGAAAACAATGCATTCTACGACAAGTTCTCAGAGACTTATGCTCAGGCTTAGCTGGCAAGTTGAGTAATAACTATTGTTCATCATGACCATGTGAACGCAACTTGGATTTGAGTTTTTCAATGGGAGGGGTTAATGGGGTAAGTCCTATCAGGACATTCTGGCATTTACTTGTGCAAGTTGGATAGGGACGTGGTTGATTTAAGACCTTTCCATTTGACGGATGGGAATCCCAGTGCGAATACCAATGACATCTTTGCGTATTGTGACTTTATGGCTTAATTGAATTCATATGGGCTACCGTAATGGAAATAAAGGCTATGACTAGACTAGGTTCATGTGGCACATGGACTCATATTGTGTTCTGATTTGTTCTCCCTCTGACCAGAAAGGGGGTGACCATCATATTAATTATTTTAATTAATGGGTTCTTTACACTTCTAATCTTGCACTGCTAAGTAATCAGTTCTGCATCAAACATCACTTAGACAAAAAAAAAGGAAATGAACTACATGTCGCGGTGTGACACTGAACACATCGACTTTATTAACTATATTTACAAAAATTGCAGAAAACTCAAATTTAACTATTATACATGCTCTTTCAGACTAGAATGAAAATCCTTATAGCTCAATTATGAGACATATAGGGTTTCAGGTGAATGCCATTCACCCATCATATTCACAACATACCATCTAGTTGCACAATTCTGGTTGCTCCTGAGGGTCAGATCTTCGCAGCTATAAATGGTCCCAACCAATGCATGCAAAACTTGCCAAGATGCTTCTGGTATCGACTGTCATAGAGTATAACCTTATCTCCTTGTGAAAATACTTTAGTTTTAATGTTCCTGTCATGCCAATATTTTTTCCTTTCTTTCTCAACTGACTGATGGAAGTCTTCTAAAAACCTGGTCTCTTAGAGTTCTTGTAACTCCATGAGTCTTTGTACGATTGATTCTTCCTTTGACGTGCATGTGATCTGTGCAATGTACAAACTCAGAGTGATGAACTATGCAGGCACCATGACCTCTTTCCAATAAAATAGTTGGAATGGTGTGTACATGTGGAGTTTCTTTGTGGTTTTCCTATAATCCCATATGACTGTTGGAAATATGTCATCCCAATCTTCTTGGTTTGTGCAACAAACCTTTTTTATCCCTCTCTCTAGACTCTTGTTTAATGCTTCTACTATTCCATTGGCTTGTGGGTGGTAAGGGTTGCTTTTGTGATGTTGGATCAGGAACTCTTTTGTAAGATTTTCTATAATGCTACTAATAAAATGAGCTCCTTGATCACTGGTTAGACTCCTATGAAATCCAAATTGAGTAATAATATTCTCAAAAATGAACCTAGCATAAATATCGGTCGATCAGTCCTGAAAAAATGTTGCCTCATCCCAACATGTAAGGTATTTAGTTTCGGTAATGATGTACCTAGCCTTTGAATTCTTAGCTATGAGGTTGATTGGTCCAATGAAGTCAACTACCCACTTCTCAAATGATTTTAGAGATCGAACTGGTTGAAGTGGTAATCCATCTCATTGTGATGGCTTACCCACTCTTTGACAAACATCACATGACATAGCATATACCTTTGCATCCTTGAAGAGTGTTTCCCACCAAAGTCCAGCTTGGATGACTTTCTACACCATGGCCTTTCCTCCTACATGACCTCCCGCAACTCCATTGTGGAAATCTTATAGTATATCCTATCTTTCGTGATCCAAGACACATCTTCTGAGGATACTATCCAGTCCCAAATTATACAATTTCCCTACAATTAAGTGATAATCCATTGCTCTAACAACCATATGGTGTTTCTGGGTTGAGAAATATGTTTCTAGGCAGGCTCCTGTACTTAAGAAGACCGCTATGTCTTCCAGATACTCTACTATGGCCTCAGTCTAGAACAAATCTGCATATGGGAGTTGATCCTCAGCTTCTCCTCCACTTTCTCCTGACTCTAATCTAGACAAGTGATAAAGTCCTAAGTTGCATCTTCGAGGCTTAATAATTACTTCAAAAGAGAATTCCTAAAGTAGTAGCAACCATCTACAAATTGTCCCTTCCAACACAAGTTTATTAACTAGATATTTCAATGCAAAATGATCAGTAAAAAAATTAAAATGAGAACCTAACAAATAATGTATAAATTTATGCAATGCATAAATCGTGGCTAAACCATCCCTTTCTATCGTTGTGTAGTTTCTCTCAGCTTGTGACAACTTCCTGCTCACAAAATAGATAGGATGATCCATGGCTCCATCTCCATGTTGCGCTAAGATATCTCCTAAGGAAATACTTGAAGCATCTACGTGGATGTGAAATTCATTTTCCCATTTTGGGAATATCAAAATTGGTGTTGTGCTGAGCTTATCCTTTAGGGTCTCGAATGCTTTATCACATTCTGGGGTCCATTGGAACATTTCGACCTTTTTCAATAGATTTTCCATAGGTGCAATAATGTTTGCATATCTTCTGATGAACCTGTGATAGTACCCTGTGTGTCCCAACATGGAGCGCAACATCTTAACACTCGTAGGTGGTGGAATATTCACAATAACTGCAAGTTTGGATGGGTCTACTAGTACTCCTCTCGACATACTATGTGGCCCAACAAATTTTGATGTGGTACACAAAAGATACACTTTCTGAGATTCAATGATATCTGCAATTCTCTATATATGTCAAACATCAAATGTAACAACGCTATATGTTACTTGAACAGACTTTATATTGTCCAATCGTCCATATAGACTTCTACAAACTTGTGAATGAGCTCTCTAAAAGATCCTATTACAATCCTGGAGAAAACTACAGGGGCATTATTTAAGACAAATGGCATCACGTTGTATGCAAAATATCCCCATTATGTTATAAATGTGGTCTTCGTTTTCTCCTCTTCGACAATCCTTACTTGGTGGTAGCCTGGAAATACATATTTGAATGAGTATGCTTCTTTCCCCATAATCTGTTCTAGCACCTCATCAGTAAAAGGTGTTGGGAAAGGGGCATGTACATAGGAAGAGTTAAGGCTTCTATAGTCTACACAGACCCTGATATCCTATGCGCCTTTCTTTCTTTGGATGACTATTGGGTTGACCCATTCTGCTTCTTCCACTGCAAATATAAGTCTAGCTTCCAACATCTTGTCTATATCCTTCTTAACCTTCTCTTTTACTCTAGGGTTAAGGAGGTATGGTCTATGCCTCACAGAATTTGATCCTGGTTTTAATTCAATTTTCATTTCTCCCATAACTCCTTTGATTCCCTTTAACTCTAAAAAGGTCTTTGGGTACAAATCTTCATATTCCTACAACAAACTCTGTATTTCTTGACTAGTTTTATCATCCTAGTAATCTCCCACCATAGCTATCTTAGGTTGCTCTGTGGTCCCTATGTTGACTTTGCGCAAATTTAGTATGATTATAGGAACTATCAGTCTAACTGGGTATGATGTTCTGGATTTCTCTGTTCCCTTCTATCTCTTTAATGGCTAGGTTTCTCAATTCCTCTAAATCATCTGGACTTTATGAATCCTTGCTAATCTTATATCATTCTATAGGATTCATGTATGAAGTTAGGTGAATCTTAGTTTGAAGTTCCCGACTATGTTTTACACATACTACTGGGTTTGATTTATGGTTACTATTGTCTGTAAAAATAAATTCTTTAATCTTTTGCAAGACCACTTCAAGATCAAGGTACTTACTGTAAACCAGAAGTCCTTGCAAAAGTGATCTTCCAACGTTTGTTAGTTGCAGGTCTATCTTATGGTTTCTTCATGTATGAACCAAGCTTTAGGGATTGGACCTAGTGAGTGGGGAAATACTTGAACCCAGAAGAGAGAGGGTATTTCCACAGCTTGCCACAGTGTCATGCACTATTCAATATGTGCTCTGGGATCATATTCTTTGTTGAACAGTTGTGCAACTTGGAAATTCATTTTCATATCTGATTCCAACTGCTCCTTATTCTAAAATCTATATTTGATGGCTTGCTTTACATCGTCCCAATTTCTGAGTAAATCTTTATGATTGGCCCACCATACGGAAGGGGTGTCCTGGAGGGATAATTGTAGTACTAAGATCCTTTGATCCTCCACTGCACTTTCTTCCATGTTGTGCAGAAAACTATCGAGTCCTGAGGTACCATCATATACAAGGTGTTCTCTGACCTCGGTCCCAACCCATCTAGTTTATGTGACAGTTGTGCATCTCCTTGAGAATATTTCGTATGAGCCTTATTGCCAACTATCAAATGCCAGTTCTTAATCTTCTTCCACTGACTGTATACTCCTCCAACTTGTTGATACATCAACAATAGGATTTATTTAATCATATCTTGTTCCATATGTTACAGTATACAACTGATCCAAGTATTCTCCCTCCATATTATTGTCTGTTGGCTCTATATATCTGGGTCCTACATATGGATCCAAGGGTTGAACTACCTTGATTCCATCTGCCTCAAATGTCATGGTTTCTTTATTTAGGTCAATCACTGCATAGTTTTCATAGGCCCAATCAATCCCAAGTAGTGTAGGGTAAGGGTCCTTATCCCCCATGATCTCAATCACTTCAAAGTAATCTACTGTCTTCACTCTTGTAACATCTATTTCCACATTCTCCAGTCTTCCTATGGGGAAAATAAAATATTGGTTGTCCATCCTTAACTGGATTGGGAAATATGTCAACCGAGGTTTTCCTAGGGCTTCCCAATTATTTTTAGGCAGAATGTTCACATCAAATCCTAGATCCAACATGAAATCATTAATCTCAAATTTGTCTAACTAGGATACTAGTTTGAATTCTTTTCCAGTTCATACCTTCCTTCTCTACACTCTATGAATACTCTTCTAAGGAATATTAATCCTTATTCTTTCCTCTGTGGGTTCTTCATTCCCTAAAACCAGGTATAACGCATTCCACAACTTCTCTATTAATTGGTCATTCCCGAGAATATCAGAGAATAATTGAAACCAAANNNTAATTGGTCATTCCCGAGAATATCAGAGAATAATTGAAACCAAAGGTTGAACACATTTTGAGGTTTCTCAGGTTGTCTCCATGTGACTACAGGGCTTATGGGTGCAGGGGGTGAAGTAGGGGCTTGCGCAATATTAAGGTAAACAATATGTTGTGGGGGTTTCTCTTGCATCTCAGGGCTTGGGATATTCTGAAATACTTCTATGGAATTTTTAAAGAACAAATTTTGTTTTAGATGGTCATACCTATCTTCTTTAGGTGTTGCTTTCAGGATCTAAGGTAGATTATCAACATCAACTCCTGTCTTTTCCCCTCCTTGAGTAACGATATTGAGTTTGGGTAATTTTCCTTTACTAACTCTCCTTATTTATGAACTAATGAGGTTATTTCCTCATTGGCATACCCAATCTTCCCATTTTGTGATTAGTTATGGGAAGTCTTCAGTTGCGTGCCCATTGGTTCTGCAGTGAGAGCACCATGTGGGAAGTCTTCAGTTGCGTGCCCATTGGTTCTGCAGTGAGAGCACCATGGTCATCTTGGATGCACACAGTCTCTTTCCATATGGCCTTTACAAGTACAATTGTAACATATTCTTGGCCCTCTTCCCACAGTTTTTCCTCATCTGAAGTCTCCTCCGGCTCCACCTCCCCGACCTCTTCCCAGTCCTTGAGGTGTTTCATTCACCCTGAATGTTGTTCGGTCCAACCTTTCTGCGAGTGCATCCAATGCTCTACATTGATCGGTAGTATGTGTGGTAGATGCGCAGAAATCACAATGTACTATATTTGGTACTGTATAATATTTCTACATAATGGGGCATTGTCTTGACCCATTCCCATGGATTTAGAAAATCTCACAATACTCAACTGTTGGTGCTACCTGGCTCTATGGAAAATCATGATATGGAGTAGGGTTATGGAATGGTAAGTTCACATACACTTGCACAAATCCTCCCATGGGTCCTGGTGAGGGTCCCATCATATTATGAGGAGGTCCCATTCTTCTCATTCCTAGAAATTCATTCACCATATGTCCTTCTATATAACATTCGGTGCACCATACCTACGATCGTCCTAGTCTAGGTATTGTTAGTTCTTGAATATTTTTTGTAAGAATTGATATTTGTCATTATATTTGCACCAGATTCAAATATGTTGAGGGTCTAGTCACTCTCAGGCTCCCAGGGTATCCCGCCATGGCTTCAATCTTCATCGATTGTTCCAAGGCATATGTCAAAGTGCTTATCCATTGTTGCATCAGTGGAATCTGAGTCAAAGGTACAAATCCATGACTGTACCATTCTCTTTGATGTTTCTCATGGATTGGATGTGTTAACCTCCCTATAGAATATTTAAACTTCTGGTTGTATTCCCAGGATGATTCACCTTCCCTTTGTTGGATCTCGTGCAACTCAGACAAATCTTGTTGTTCTGATTGAGATAGCTTAAACTTCTTTATGAACCTTGTACGTACATGTCCAAGTGTGAAATCTTTCCCTTGCATTCTTGGAAATCCTAGCTCAATAATATTCATGTACCACTTGAGAGTGTGACCTCTGAAGGTAGTCTGGAACTCAACCAACTTATTTTCATCCGGAGTCCCTATGGATCTCCAGATTTCTTGGCACAAGAACCAGTGTTGCTCAACATCTTCATCTCCCTTACACCAGAATTCTGGGTATCAGGAATTCGATCCTCCTACATGACCAACCATTGTTGATCTTGGTGATCTTATCAAAATGAAACCTAAAAGTCCTACTTGTGATATACCAGGGGATCCCAATATCCTCCCTCTACTTTCACTTCCTGGCTGTGACTGACTAACTAAATTTACTGGAACAAAACTACCATGATAATGTAGTATCGAACTTACCACTTGTATAGAAGAAACTTGGGGTATGGGCAATTCAGGGTTGGCGCCACTGGCTTTGGGGTGGTTTTCTTTGATCTGGTCTTGTTTTCTTCCTCTTGAGTGGTCTCTCCATATGGATTTCCAATCTTTCTTCTCATCAAGGCTAAATATTCTCTTTCTTCTTCAAGATTCATGTCGACTTCCTCCTCTCTTGCTTCTACACCTTCTTCTTCTTGTCCACCCTCTTGGGGACTTCTTTCTCTCTATGCTTATCTCTCACTTAATCTTTGACTAGCCAGTCTTTCCTGTATTCTCATCTTTCACAACTATTCCATCTGTGCTTCCTCTACTTCTCCTGGTCTGACTTATTTATGTAACTTCTCAGACTATCTTTCTTCTTTCTTGATCTTGTCGTGCCACCACTTTTCAACTATGGTGGCTCTTTTCAAGGCTCGCTCATCTCTTGAGTCCAGTTCTTTATATTTCCCTCGTTTATCAAAGAACCCTTCCCCTCTCTCAGGCCATGTTCAGACGTGTGCTCTTCCGATCTTTCTTTATATTTCCCTCGTTTATCAAAGAACCCTTCCCCTCTCTCAGGCCATGAATCTACCCTACCTTCTCCCTACCCCAAACGAGGATGTTTACGTTGCCATCATAGTTGGGGACATAGTCAGCATCCCCTCTTCTATCAAGAAAACTTTAATCCACAGTGGGATTTCTCTCGACAGTCTTCCCCTTGTGTCTTTCTTGAAATATGCCTCTTCTCGTGAAAAATATTGGTGATTCTCAATTAGAAACTCAATAACGTATCCTTCTAATGTGGTATGGACCCAAAAATCAATTGCTCGCGTGACTAGACAATCTAGCCGATGAAGTGATGAAATATTTTCCATGTCCCAAGTACAGGTCCTCTTGACTCTTTCTTGGAACTCTGGATCTTTTTGGAGCCTATTTATCTAGTGGAAATTTTATTCCAGGAACTTAACCCAAAATATCTCATATTGGTCCCTCAATATTTATGAGTAAAAGACTGCCTCACGGGTGTCTTCCATCAATTTTGTTCTTAGCTTTGCTTCTTTCCATATGAAGGTGTCGCAGTTTATTTCCCACCATTGGTCAATATTATATTTTTGAATCTACGAAAGCATCCTCCCTACATATTCCCTTTTAATTCAAATCCTAGAAACATAAACATTTTGTTGGCACAAGTTTGATCAGACCAGGGTCCTTCTCAGGTGTTTTCACTGAAATTTCATCCGCAACATTGCATGGAAATGGTTACATGAATACAACATCTCCGAACACCTATTAGTTCACCTATAGCACCAAAAGTGCATTTCCAAGGGGAAAAAACTATACAACTGGTCAAAAATTTGACATGTGTTGGAACACTAAAGGAAGCGCACGCATAGTGCACAGGCCAAAGAATCCTATAGAGCGCACAATGCGCCATATGTGCGATTGTGTACGCGAA